>JASVEL010007491.1:0-202906 GCA_032618575.1 Nicotiana noctiflora
AATCGAGACATCTCGTCTTTGTCATCTCCTATCATTACTATGTCATTAACATAAACTATGAAAAGAGTGAGTTTACCCGTTTGATGTCTTATGAAGAGGGTGTGATCAACATCGCTTTGTTGGTAACCGAAAGAGATTATTGCTTTGATGAATCTGTCAAACCAAGCTTTAGGGGATTGCTTCAGTCTGTATAAGGCTTTCTTCAATCTGCATACCTTTCCTTGACTTTGTGCAGTATCAAATCCAGGAGGAATCTTCATATACACCTCTTCTTCTAAGTCTCCACTCCACGAAGAAATGCATTCGTCATATCAAATTGTTGCAAGTCCCAATCACGATTAGCTGCACAAGATAAAAGAATTCTAACAGTGTTCATCTTAGCAACAAGGGCAAATGTCTCTTGATAATCCACTCCATGAGTCTAAGTGAGTTCCTTAGCCACCAATCTTGCTTTGAATCTTTCAATTGAGCCATCAACTTTGTCTTCTCACTAAAGACCCAATTGCAGCCAACCAACTTTTTGTTTGGTGGTGAAGTGACAAGTTCCCATATATCATTTTTTTGACAAGGCCTTCATTTCTTCAATCATAGCTTGCTTCTATTTAGGGTTTGCGAAAACTTCCTCCAAGTCTGGGGAATAGACACAGAAGAAATAGACAAGTCAAAGGCTCTATAGGAGGGAGACAAAGAATTATAGGAGACAAAATTAGATACAGAGTGTTTGGTGGTGCAAGATCTGACTCCTTTTATGAGAGCAATAGGTTCATCTAACTCATTAGAAAATGTAGATAACTCACTAGTAGAAGAAGGTTTAGCTTCGGTAGATTGCATGGTGGCTTCTTTTGCTATATTTTTCCTTGAGTAAATTTTTAAATCAGGCCTATCCAAACGCCCAATAGTCTCCCCTGAATTCTTTCTCAAATTTCACTTTCCCTTGTGACAATGTCATCAAGAGGTCCAGTAATGGAACTAGGTAGAATAACCTCTTCCTCCTTACTGCTCTCCCTATGAAGAGGGTATGAGGTAATACTGAAATAAGACTCAAATTCTCGAAAGGTAACATCCATGCTAACAAAATATCTCCTAGAGGGAGGATGATAATATTTGTAACCTTTCTGTGTCGGAGAATACCTAATGAAAACACACTTTATAGCTCTAGGATCAAGTTTCCCAAAATTTCTAGTGTGGACAAAGTAAATACACTCAACTACCTTTGAAGGAACAATATATTCATTCTTACATTTTAAAGTTCTAGAGGACTTTGAAAATTGAGGGGTTTAAGTGGCGTTCTGTTGATAAGATAGGCAACCACTAGAATAGCATCTCCCGTTAAGGTTTTGGTAGATGCATAATAAACATAAAAGATCTTGCTTCTCCTAACAGATGCCTATTTTTTCTTTCCGCAACCCCATTTTGTGCACTAGTGTACTGATAACTAGTCTGATGGACCATCTCATTAGACTCCAAATAAGCGCCAAATCTTTTATCAACATATTCGGTGCCATTATTAATTCTCAAGATTTTTATTTTGGCATCAAACTGAGCACAAATCATCTTATGAAATGATTGAAAACAAGAGAAAACTTCACTTTTGTCTTTTAAGAAATATACCCAAGTCATCCTAGTGCAACAATCAATGAAAATAACAAACCATCAACTACCGGACAAAGTAACAGTTTGGGTAGGACCCCATACATCATAATGAATAGAGTTGCGCTTCTATTATCACTCACAGGATAAAAGTTTCTAGTATGCTTGGCATATTCACACACATCACAGAACAAAGATTCAAATCGTGTCCTTGAAAACAAATCGGGATATAACTTCTTCAATTCAAATAATGATGCGTGTCCTAACCGTCTATGACGTTGTATTATTTCTTGGTTGACATCCTTACTTTCCCCAAAAAAGGCTTGACTAGAGTTTTGAATCGCATATAATATGTACAAGTCATCATGCAATCTACCACTGCCAATCATTTTCCTGTTTGAAGATCCTGAAAAATAAAATGATTGGGAAAGAACTCGATTTTGTAGTTTAGAGCTTTGGTAATGGCATTAACAGATAAAAGATTGATACGGAACTCAGGGACATGAAGCACGAATGATAGTTTAATATTAGGAGTACAAATGACAGAACCTGTTCGAGAGATAGGTGTTAAAGAATCATTGGCTATTTTAACATTATCTTCTTTGGGACACGGAGAATAGTTTTGGACTAAGTTGTTCGGACTCGGGTGCGGGTATCTGATACGAGGAACGGATCCGAGTATCAGATTCGGCAAAATCTAAATTTTAAGATTCAGGGGTGCGGATCCGAATATGGATACGGGTGAGGGGATTCGGCTAATAAAAAATAGAGCTATAAAATATTGTAAATTTTGAGAGATATTCCGTGAAAAAGTTGCATGAATATGTAGAATTCTATCTTTCATTCTCCAAGATGGACATTATTCTTTCATTCTCCTAAATCTGTTTTACTTTTGATTTTGAGAAATCAAAATCTCAATTTTTCTCCCAAATTTATCAAAGTGTTCGAAGCTAGTTCACCTGATCTGGGACGGATCCTGCTCTCGTCCCCGTCCCCGACCCCTCCCCGTCTTGTATCGGGACGGAGACGGTATCAAAATCGAAAAGTCCGTGCAACTTAGGTTTTGAATGCCTTTAGAAGAGCATGTCATTTGTTTATTTGCACCAGAATTGACAATCCAAGATTTAAGGTTATTAGCAAAGGCAGTACCTAATTGCACATGATTGGATGTGGCAACATTAGCGCAGTCAAGTTTGGCTAGGAGGTGACGGAGAAGCTGGGCTTTATCTGAAGACAAGATTTCTCCGGAAACCGTCTGCTTGTATGTCTCCGTATTTTAGCCGAATCAGAAGAAAATCAGAAGGCGTTTGTGTTGCGGACATGCAACAAGAGAGGGAAAACTCGACCTCCTTGATAAAGAAGAACCCTGGTGCTGCGAGGGAGATAATTCACCTCTAAAAGGCAGCAACGACTCTGATACCATGTAGAATTTGAGAAGAAGAAAAGGTTGAGTATTTCTGTGTATGTTTATATGCCATGAGCAAGGGAGTTTATACAAAGCTCCTAATGCTAATTAAGGAAACAAAATAAATCTATACAATCTATCCCGCTATCAAATAAAATAAAATAAAATAAGATCTCCCGAATATAATTAAATCTTCTGAAATCATGCTAATCAACACTCCTAACTCAAGTCTCCTTGAATCATGCTAATCAACACTTAAAATTGAAAAACCTTGCTTAATTGGTGAGTGTTTTGTGACTATTCTGAAAATCTTAATAGCAAGTGATCTGATCCTTAGCGTACTAACTGAGAGTGGAATCTATTGTAACTTTCAAGTAGTCTTTGATTGAGGGATAAACCCCGAGTCCATACTTTCCAGTGTTATGCATACTCCCTTTCCTCTTTCACGTGGAAAGATATGAACATCCTTGTTGGACCCATGTTTCATCATTGAAATGTGCCTTTCACACTTACAGTGGTTTTGCATCACCGGACAGGCTGCTCCGTGGGATATTACCACCTTTGTTCTACCACTTAGGTCCTAACATTTGTTATACCCCTTTTCTATATGCAACTGAACATCTATGGCAGAATCCTCACCAAACTCCCCTCTAGGAGGATAGATATGGTGATTTGAGTAAGATTTGATGTAAATCCAATTTTTGATTCCCTCTTGAGGTCCAACGCACCATGACGATCCTCCCCACACCCATATATAAGTTAAATAACAATGATGATCTAGAATCGAGGTTCAAGCCCTTCCCAAAATCACCCAAATTCCCACATAACAAGTGAATTGTGGCAAGCAAGAACTACTATAGAAATCACAAGGGTGCGAGGTGAGTTATTGGCCAATGATCATAGAACTATGCAAACAGCAAAAACTCTAAGAATAAGGCAAATATATAGATATAAGTAACATTTTGCCTTAATAGAAGTACTAAAAGAATATATTTTATTTTGTTCTTTATAATTCTTTTGAATTACTACTGCATGTTATGTTGAAGTAAAACGGAATCCGTGAAGCCTTCAATCTTATATCATTCTATAGAAGTTAATTGTCAATAGCTTCGTAACATTATTTATTCCGGGCAGGTTGCTATAATTCATAGGTCTTTGCATATACTACAAGAGGTTTTGAATTTCACTTTCAGTATGGAAAGAAAATTTGGTAAAAGGTATGTATTCACTCTTAAAATGCATGCTCTGCTGCCTCCATTCTGCTTTTGAGCTATTATTGTGGGTTCTTTTAGCATCTCTACAGAAGAATCATTTGATTTAACGATCAAGATAAAATAAAAGAAACATTTGATTTAACCTGGGTTTGGCTACTGTTAAACTATACCACTCGTGCAAGAAGCTTGCATTTGTCTGGATTCATGAGGAAGTTCAAGAAAAAAATGGGAAACAAGAGTTAGAAGCTACTGACTATCGTGCAAACTATTCTCTTCAGTCTTCTGTTCCTTCAAATTTCACGATGAATCTTCTTAAGGCATTTTGTTATTCTCTTGCTATTGCTAGCTGATAAATCCCTTGTTGGGTTAAAGCCCTTGCTTCTGTAACCAGAAAGAAAATAAACAAAAGGAAAAGGAGGAAAAATGGTCCCTCTCTTCTGATCCAGGAATTTTCCTTATATGCTTTGATTTGATCTTTCCACTGTACTGTACCAGGGACAACATTGTGATGGAGGGACCTTCTTGTTGGAATAATGCGTCAGATCTGTATGAATATGTATATCCTGGATGTAGAGGACTGCCCCATGTCCATGATGAGAAAATATTTGATCAAGATCATGCTGATGGCCCGAGATTGGATACTGTTGATACTCATGCCAGGATAGGATTCATCAATTGTGGATCTAGCCGTTTGATATCTTCTCATTTCAACTATTTACCTTTTTTTGAATTAATGTGCGAAATTATCATGATTCATGAGGTAGAACATGTAAGACTCCAGGCTGTTTCAGTCATGAATCTGATTGTTGCAAGAAGTAATGCGTACTTGGAGAGGGAAAAGTAAATTCAACACCACTTTCTCATTAATTTAGGCATATTTTTGGAGCTCTGTAATATGCTTAATTAATATTATCCTCCTTTATATAGGTATGGGACAGATATACCGTTCCAAAGTATCTCAAAACTATTGAAGGAGGGAGCTCGCGTGCATGTAAAGAAGAAAGCTGTGCATCTTCTTCATATGCTACTAAATTGTGAGTGGACATATCTGTTTGGTCACGTGTTGGGTCACATGATTATATATCAATTTGATGTTATCTGACTCCTGGAAATTCTTCTTAGACTAGCTTACTGTACCTCTATGTGTAAAAAGTAGCTTTTACTGCTTGGCTACCACGTCTTGTTATTTATATCATTTTATCTCTTCCAGGAGTGCCTATACCATCTTATGGACAAGAATACCAATACATTTTTTATGTTTAAGTTAAAAAATATGCACCTTCTCCAAGAGTTTTATGGAAAGAAGAATACCAAATTAAATTTTATTGTATGCCCATGCACCACAGTGGTAGTTGTGGTAGATTGCTGTCAACAGTAAGATATATTTTGAAGATGTAAAGGATATTACTGAGATAAATCCATCTCAAATCACTACCAGTTTGTTTTTGCTTTGTGTAATGGTTTTCCTGACAATACTATTCAATAAAGGCCCAAGAGTAATGGCCTCATTCTGCAGCTGTCTTGTGGAGGGAGATGGGGTGGGCATGGTTGATACCAATTCCAAGAATACTTCAACCTTTCCCGTAGTCAATGTGATCTTGGAGAGTTTGGCAGAATGTGTCACCTGCACTGGAAGTAACGCTGAGGTATGTTTAATATTTTTTTGCTTTAATTATCCTATCTTCTGCCCATTCCTTATTTCGTGTTGTTACATAATCTCGTTTTGCTTTCATATAAGCAAATATTGCTTCTTTTTTTTACACCTTCTAGAACAGCTTGGCCCAACTGTTTTGTTTGCTTCAGGCAGTTGTATTCTGAGATGCATTCTTTGATTAGAATGTGTGTATGCCACCACACACACATCTAAATTTTTATAATAGTAGTTTCTCTATCAGGTTTTTATAGTAGTTGTTAAGGATCCACAGCGTACCCTTGAGATCATGAAACCAATTTGACGTGAGAAATAAAAAATAAAACGACTTGGCTTATGAGATAGATTACTGGTGTTTGCATCGATTATGATGCTGGGCGATCTAACAGAGATAGAGGAAAAGAGATTCTGAAATTCTAGTGTGACACAGCACATACAGAACACTAAAATTATTAGTGATATAAAACCAAAGGCCCCATGATTTTTGGTATAGTGGTAAGAGCGCAACATGTGATGTATGGGTTAATCACACATTAAGGGTTCGAACCCTGCTGCACACAAACATGTGGTATTTAAGTAGAAAAGGGTAGAGGAGCAAGCCCATTGTCATCTGAGTTTAGAAAGTAGAGAAGGATAGAGAGGTAAGCCCATTTATCATCTGAGTTTAGAACTGGCTGGTCTTCAACATATTTCTCGGTTATCAAAAGAATATTAGTGTTATTAAAGGCCTACTTGAGGCAGCTTAAACCTTGGAAGCTAAGTAAAGCCAAAGTAGGCCTCTTCACTCATTAGTAGCTTAAATGTAGGCACCCATTTGCTATGGCATTCAAAGAACAAGCATTGTCTTAAAGAAGACAACACTAAGCAATAATACAAAAAGTAAATCGATTAATTTTTAAGGGTAGGTTATTATTGTACTCCCTTGGTTGAACGTATTTGATTAAGCACGAAGTTTAAGAAAGAATGAAAAGACTTTTGAAACTTGTTGTCGAAAATAAATAATTATTAGTATTTGTGTAGCTATAAATTATCCCCTTAAGAGTAAAATGGGTAAAGTTACATTGTTTTCTAATTTAGAAAAGGTTCATATTCTGTTTGAAACGGACTAAAAAAGAAATAAGTTCGCTCTTTTTTTAATGGATGGAGTATAGGATAGTGATCCAAATTAGGAAGTTAGAATTCAAATTTGAAAACAAGTCATTAATCTGAACTACAAACTTAAAACCACATTCCTTATGTGATTAGAATGGGTTTTTAACGTAATTCACATGATATTTACTTCAAATATTGAGTATCCTTTTGGTTTTAGGGCTATGTTAATTAAAGGAGTTTGGAGATTTACTTTCCTTTTACTTTCCTATGTTGTTGTTATTATTATTATTATTATTATTATTATTATTATTATTATTATTATTATTATTTTGCTTTGTCCCGTAAGAAACTTTGGCTAAAGGAGCAAATAGGGAAGCAAAGTTCCTTTTGTGCTTGGCAATGTCTAGAATTAGTAACAAGTGTGTTTAAAGTTAAAACAACCAAAGAAATAGGGATAGGTTGGTGTCATTATGTGTTTGTTTGATCTAGGCCCGAGTACAACTTGAATATGCCAAATAAAGAGACGGCGTCCATGCTTTGTAGGTTTATGTGATCAGAGCATATATTGAAAAGGCTGCATACTTATACAGCCCCTTAAACTTGCCCCATTTCTTCATTTAGACACCTCAACTAAGGGTTTTACCTATTTTTTGATAAGTAAATATTATTAAGGCAAGTACGAAGATGGTACTGCAAAAACAACTTTACAACAGTATAGAAATCACCATATAGCAATTAAGTACACCCATCTCAACAACAACAATAACAATCTAGTATAATCCCACATGTGGGGTCTGGGGAGGGTAGTTTGTACGTAGACCTTATCGATACCGGGGGGGGGGTTGAGGTTTCCGAAAGACCCTCGGCACAAGGAGATGAAAAAGAGGCAATGAAATAGTAATAACATAGGTCAGGAAGATAGTACCAGCAACCTAAAAAATCAGAAAAATAAATGGAAAATGCAATATAAATAATCAGAACAATGGAAAGGTACTAGGAAACCGGAGCAGAAAAATAGTACAAACACATGTAACACAATCAAACTAAAGCAAGACACTAACAAACTAGTCTAACACCCATAACGAAGTAGAAAAATGCTCAACTACCTACTACCATACGACACTAATGCTCGCCCTCCAAACCTTCCTATCAAAGTACACCCATCTCAATGAATCTAAAAAGTCAAACATTAGAGATGTCTTCTACTGTCTCTCCTTACACCATTGACATGGCAGATGCTGTGCTTTCTACTCAGTATTTAGTGCGTGGAATTGCAATACGTCAAGCTCTACCAATGCTTTTGCAGGAATATACAAAATTTGCCAACAAATAAACTTTTACAAGAAAAGAAGTACAGAAATAAAAAACAACTACTGGCAATTCAATTTTTCAAACAAACCACAAAGCAACACCCCGGAACCGACCCCAACTCTTCATCTCAGCCATTACTCATAGGACCACCAAGATTGTAGCTCGAAAAATAGACTCCACCATCCAAGTATTGCCGGCGACACTTTCAGTTTCTTCTTCTTTTTGCCATTTTCTTGCTTCCTCTTCTTTGTCTGGCCATGCTTTTACAGATATTGGCCTTTTTTCAAGCCAAATCTGAAATTTTTGTTGTCCCAACTGCTTTTCAAAAGAAAATGATCTGGTCCATTGATCTAGTTTTTTACAAGAGAAAGAACAAATGCAACAAAGTAAGAGATAAGTGATAACAAATCGGATATAATGGAGCTTTACAGGACATCTTTCTTTCCGGTCAACATTTTTTTTCTTCTAAAAAACCATTTTGACTTTTTGATGGCATGTCGTTTTTTAATTGGTTTCATTTTTCACATCAACGACGAGTAATATTCATGCACAGTAATTTGTAGTATTGTCGAATGTGTTCAATAGAGATAGTTTGGTTCGGGTTCAAGTGTTCAATAGGTATAATCCTTAGTTTTGTAACAATGAAAAATTGGGCAAGTTTAAGGGGCCGCATGTGTATTCAGCCTATTGACAACTTCTAGCCGATCATCATCCCCATAAACCAATCGCTTGACTTGCCTATCAACTGTTAACCCTTTGCGTGAGTCACTGTGCTATTGAATCAGAAGCAAAGAAGAGAAATGAAAGGAGCTCTTAGAAAGGTAACCAAATGCGTATCCAGTGTGGCACTTGACTTTCAGGAAGATAAGTGGGATATCGCTAAATGGAGTATACCTCTAGAAATACAAATTCCCATTGAATGGACAGATGTCTTGTTTAAGAAAGGCACTAGGCATAGGAGAAAAGACAACATGTTCCTAACCGGATTGAAGGCAAGACTGCACATTACATTCACCACGGAATCCACTGTGATCGAATAACTCCATCCCTGGTTGCATATGGTTGACAGTTACGCTCCAACAATCAGTACTACAAAATACTTGTAGGAACTTTGTGAGTAGGAAGAAGCAGTACTACAAATACAAAATACTTGTTCATGTCATGCATCATCTGCCACATTAATGGAAACATTATCTTCAAGACTAAGAAGAAATAAGTTTTTCTCAAGATAAGTCACTCATCCCTATAGGAGTCCACTCGCCAAGTGATAGAAGTTGTCAGCTTTATGGCACGTGCCTAGTTCCTGCCAGTGCATTTTTAGCCATTTCTGAATTCATTTCTTTGTTGGATAAGCTTATTTGTATGGAGTGCTTTTTATGTATTAATTTGGCTCTTAAAACTGATCTGCATTATTGCTATTGTGTTTAACTTGAATTTTCCAAGAGTGGAATTTTCCCCTTTCTGCTTTCTGTTAACCTTGATTCTCTAATTTTTCAGGAACTACAGCTTCGGAGGCATACCATAATTTTGCTAGCTTTCTTAGCATCATCAGGAAAATGTGGTGTTGAGATTCTGTTAAATTATAGGCTTCCAAAAGGAAAGGATTTATTTGCAATTATTTTGCAAAACTTCGTTCGCGATTTGGATCTAGAAGAATCGGATACTGCTCAGCAGGCTGAAGTATTCAAAGAGAGGTATCTTTGAGCACTTAAATGTGTGTTTGAGGTGTATTTTAGTCTTCAAAACATGCATCAAATGGAGTTGCTTTTCACACTCTACTCGTCTGCATCGATGTATACTCTATATAGCTGAATATTTCTTCCCATCCACCTTCCTGTGTGCGGAGTCCACCTGAATTCATGGAGTTTCTCATTATTAATAGTTTTTGTTTTGTCTGTATCTTTCATTTTCCGGAAAGACCTTGCAGATTCCAAATACATTTTGAATTTGACTTATTTATTTCATGTTCCCAATCTTCTTTTCTATGTGTTCCTATTTGGCAGGACCTTGCTGATGCGAGAGGTACTCATACTCTTGAATAGACTAGTCTCACATCCCAAGTACTCCAGTCATGTTCTGCGGGCACTAACAAACAGTCGAGAGAAAGCAACTTTGACTGTTGATGTAACAAGCAGAGTATCCGGTAAGCGCAAGTTCTTGTGGCAGGATGTTAGCATGACTCGGCAGATTAGGGAATCCGAAATCATAGATTTAGCTCAGGTGTTGAGAAGAAGAGTTTTCACGTTTCTTGGAGGCAGCAGCTAATGAAAGAGGCACGAAAACTTGATTGATCCTTGCTAGAAGTGCACTCACGCTTGAAGAACGGCTCATGGAATTATTTGAGTTATGGTACTTGACAGGATTGAGCGTGGGGTAAAGTTGCAGCTTCTATGCTGAAACCATCAGCACTATCTCTTTGAATGGGTTTTTCAGCACAAGCATGCATTTTTCGGTCACCCTACTGTATAAGGTTACTGCAATTGTAGCATTGAATCAGCTTCTATGTATATATTTTAGTAGAAATGGTATGGGATAGCCACTTTTTAAAGTGGTATTTATTTTTATCCAACATTTTTAATGCTGAGCAAAAGTAGTCACTACAACAACAACAACCCAATATATTCCCACAAGGTGGGGTCTGGGGAGGGTAATATGTAGACAGGCCTTATCTCTGCCCGAGAGGGCAGAGAGGCTGTTTCCAATCGACACTCGGCGCATGGAAAAGAAAGGCAAACAAACAAAACAAAACAAAAACCGCATTAGTTATTCCATTATACAACGCATAAAAATTATCTAAACATAAGAGACATGTACCATAAATAAGCAGACATGCAATGATATTAAAACATCAACTACCAGAAATGACTACCATAAGAGAACACACACTAATCATCTATGGCGGCCTTACCATGCCTCACCCGCCCCGGGGAAGGAGTACGAAAAATCTAGAAGCTCCTATCCTACAACCCTGATACTAGACCTTCAAACTTTCCTATCAAGGGTCATGTCCTCGGAAATATACGTCCTGGCCATGTCCTGTCTAATTACCTCTCCCCAGTATCTCTTAGGTCTCCCTAAAGTAGTCACTACTCTATTAAAATTAATATGAAAAAAGACGGTGTTACCCTTTCTTCTATCTCTTTTTCCTTCCCAAACATTGTACTACAAACTGAAAAATGAAGAAGCAGAATGACACAAAGTTTACAGGGAAAAAATCTAGATCGTGAAGTACTAAGTGAAAAAGAGAGAAGGGGAGATGGATTACGGTGACGCCATTCTTTGTCGAGTTGAATGACCTGATCGATGAGACCAACGTCGGCAAAATTATTACTAAAAGCAAAATCTGTCAGTGTTTGCAGATATATGTTTTCTCTGTTACATGGGAATCATGCCTTGTCCCGTGAACTTTACCATCAGTTTGTTACTCTTTTTTCACCTTCTTGTTATTTATTATGCCATATGAAATTCTCTTATTGAGGACAAACGTTTTTGAAATGTCCTTAGGACAAAAGTTAGGACAATAAGTCCTGAATTTACGGTTATTAAAGTTCAAAAGTTAAGGACAATAGGTCCTGAAGTCCTGAACTTAAAATGACAAGTCCAATAAGTTCTGAACTTAGGCTAAGAAATCCAAAAGTTAAGGACAAGATGCCCAAAAGTTAATGGACAATAGGTGCTGAACTTAGACTAACAAACTTAAAAGTTAATGACACTTAGTCCTGAACTTACAGTTACAAGTTCAAAAGTAAAGGATATGTAGTCCTGAAATTAAGTTCAAAAGTTAAGGACATGTAGCCCTAAAGTCCTGAAGTTAGAGTTTCAAGTTCAAAAATTAAGGACATGTAGTCCTGAAGTCATCAAGTTAAGTTCAAAAGTTAAGGACATGAATAAAAGTATATTTTAGTTGGGAGTTTTATAGCTTTACCCATAAAAATCAAACTAATTACCCTTGCCTACCCATTTATTTTTCTACCCAGCAAACTAATTACCATTCATCCCATTGTAGTGTTTGTGGGTAATTGCCTCTTTTTTTTTTCTCGTTTGTTTATGCTTTGCTTTTTTTTTCTTTTCCTTTTATGTTTATTAGTTTTTATTTTTTTTTTCACCAAAATCCGATTCCTTTCTCAGTTTTGGCTTTTTCCATTTTTTCTTTTTCTTGTTTCTTTTCTAATTTCATTTAAATCTTTTGTTAGTGTATTTCCTTTTTTCTACATGATCTAATTTTATTCACTTTTTTTGCTCATTTTTATTCTTTTTTTTCGTGCAATAATAAAAAGATAATTAATATAATAAGTATTTTTTCACCCTTTTTAATATAGTTGATATAATATATATATATATATGTCTTGATTTTTTTCCATTTTCTTTTTCTGTAGTTCAGTTATAAGAACAACTTATACATTATACATGTTTTCTCTTCTTCTTTTTCCTTTTCTTCTTCTTCTTCTTCTTTTTTTAATTTTTATAATTTCATTTATTATTATTTTGATTATTTTTTCTTTTAATTTTTTTTTTCATTTTGCGCCTTTATTTTTGTTCCTATTTATTTTTGTCTCTATTTTTTTACTATATCAACAAATGATAATTGATGTAGTATTTTTTTATTTATTTAATTTTTATGTATTAATTATTAAAAAATAACTTATTATAGCATATAATATGCCAAAAATAATATATTACTAATAGTTGAAGTATGTTATTGGAATATACTATGACACCCATAGTATATATCATATACTGACATGGTATCATAGAGGACTAATCATTTCTTTTCCAAACAAAATACTCATCAGTCTCTATGATACTCATATGGTATATGTCAAATACTAACATATTATCGTATATTGATAGGGTAACATAAAGGTCTGGTCCGTTTCTTTCAGTAAGACACCGGGTCATCTATGATACCAACCTGGTATACATCATATACTAACACGATATCATAGATGATTGGTTCATTCTTAAAAAAAAAGTCATTGGTCCTCTATGGTACCCATATGGCATATATCATATACTGTCAAGGTATCATATAATACTAGTTTATTCTTTCAAGAAAATTACTAGTGTATTGTTATAATTAATGATATACTTTTGAATTAATTATTATATAGCAATATAACATACAGTATAACATGTTGGCATACAATATAACTTTATCTTCTTTGCGAGTTCTATTTAATATTGGCCTAAATTTAAAAATCTATTCTCAAAATATCCACCAAACATCATATATTAACACGATATTATAGAGGATTGTTCATTCTTAAAAAAAAAGTCATTGGTCCTCTATAATACCCATATGGCATATATCATATACTGTCAAGGTATCATATAGTACTAGTTTATTCTTTCAAGAAAATTAGTGGTGTATTATTATAATTAATAATATACTTTTGAATTAATTATTATATACCAACATAACATATATAACATGTTCGCATACAATACAATTTTATCTTCTTTGCTAGTTCTATTTAATATTGGCCAAAATTTCAAAATCTACTCTGAAAATCTCCACCAAACTTACTCAAAGTTTAGCCATGGCCTTCGATCATATTGTAATACAGTGATGGTATACTGATGGGTAACTGTGTTTTTATATAAATTTATGTCGAAATTGTTGATTATTATAGTATATTGTTCTGGTATATATGTATACTATTACAGTATACTGTTGCAGTATAACTGTATGCTCTTATAGTATATTTTGCTACTGTGGTGGTATACTATTATGTAAATGCGTTTTTATCCAAGTTTCAGTTGGAATATTTCATATATTACAATATATCCTTTTGTTAGCTCTTTTATTAATTAAAAGAATCTTATTTTATTTCATTTTTTTCTTTGTTATTAGATTGTGTACCATATAATAAGTCATAGTAATAATAATATTCAGAGTTAGATAATCGTAGTATGTGGTTAAGGGCGGATATAGCCTTTCAGATACGAGTTGAATTGAATCTATAACTTCCGATACAATATATGAATTTATTGTAAGAACCTAATAAAATCTCAACAAGTACTAGATTTGAACCCATAATTTTAACAGTATAACAAGTTCAATGTTAAAATTAAAAGTTGAATCATTAAATTTAAATCATGAATCCGCCTCTGTATGTGGTTGAAGAGTTAACTTATCCATGAAGTTCATTAACGAGACATTTTGGATTAGGGAATCTTGATCTATGAATGCATGAAAAGAGTACAAAGATGCTCCTGAAGCCTTCAAAGTTCAAACAAAAGCACATATGCTGAAAGAGATGAATAATCTATGTAGGAATAAATAGGAGAGGAAAAATCCAAAAAAGACGTAAAGTAATCACCGGAAGACAAGAAAAGTCAGAGAAAAGTTAGGATAAATAGAAAGAAAAAAACAGAAAAGAGAAAGTACAAAAAGACAAAGAGTAATAATGGGAAAAGGGGAATGTCAAGGAAAAGTATGGGTAATTATTTTTGACCGCATGGGTATATTATGTAAAAAGTTTGAAGCGGATAATTAGTTTCTCCCAAATATGTATTTTGAGTAGATTTCTCATTTTTGTTCGGGCAGTTAAAATTCATTAAAGTAGTGTCTAAAGACTAAAGATATTTTAAACAGTGGCTTAAAAGTAAATACATGTGTTATTAGTGGAAAACTGTACACTTTCCCTTATATTTTACTAGTTGCGAATGGGCCCAATGCACTAAGCCAATTTTTTTTTTAATTATAAAAGAACTCTTTTCTCAAAGGTCATCTCTAAACAATTCTAAAGTTAATCTTAGAATTGTTTTTTTGGTTTTTCGGTTTTTCGAGTTTCTCCGATAAAATTTCCGTAGAACAAAATATATAAATTATGCTCAAAATATTTCTTTAATCCTAATAAAATATAACTATACAAAGTATTTTTTTAAGAAAATAATACAAAATATGAGAAATATCATGGCATTATCACCCCTAGCAACAATATTGTGCTAATTAGCATGGGTAATATTTTTATTTAACTATTTGTGTTGACAAAATAATATTTCATTTACAATGTCAAGTTGTTAACTAAAATAGTTCTGCACAGATACTCAGATAACACAAACTCTTGTTCTCGGTTTTTCAATGCAACACCTATTTTTACCAAAATTAATTTAGCTAAAAGGTCAGTTATATACTTTATAAAGATATTTAAATATGCGAATATAGAAAATAACATTATGGGCAAGATGGATATTACTTGTTCTTTTCACGTCAAGTAGGAAAATTATTTCCCTAAAAGAATTCTACGTGCTTTTTTTTCATATAATTTGAATGTTCATGGCATTCTGGCTTCACCCTACTAGCAATTTCCTACAAATTATAAAATTAGAGGAAGAATTTTGGCAATTAAAATTACGTGTAGTGGGTGATGCAAACACAATTTTTCCACTTTACCACACTTGATAGACGTCATAAGTGCCTTCAATGATTTTTGTTGGATACTGGATTTATCAAAAATATATACAATCTCCTCTACCAGCAAGTATTTCGTACAAAAACAATTCCACTAGAGTTAAATAAAACATCTTGATGCTTGATTCCCAAAGTCAAGCACCCAACATCTTATTAGGTTTTGTAATACTATGTACAAGATTATCACAAAAATATTATTCAATAGAATAAAACCTTTTTTTGCATAAACTTATTAGTCATGACCAATCTGCTTTTCTTGCTAATGTGCGTGTTTGTGCTTCTGATAATGCTATTATAATACAATAAATTATTAACATCTTTAAGCGCATAATAGGGAAATCTGCGGATTTTCGGAGATGGCTTTTGATAAAATAAAATGAGCTTTCATCAAACACACTCTAGTCTACTTTCACTTCCCACAAGGCCTAAATGACCTTATCATGTCGTGCATTGGTACCTCTTCAATTGCTATCGATTAATGCAAATCCTATAAAATTTTTTAATCCAACTAGAGGCATTCGCCAGGGGGATCCGTTAGCCCCCTACATCTTCATTCTGTGTCTAGAAATGCTTTTTCGTCGCATTTCTACGACGGTTGACTATAAACAATGGCTACCACTTACTCTTTTACGTAATGGTCCGACCAATATCATATTTTTTATTTGTCGATGATATTATTATCACCTCTAAAATTGCACGAAATAATGTCCACTCCATCATTGATATTTTAAACCAATTCAGCCACTTCTCAAGACAAACTATCAACTACAGTAAATGAAAAAAAATTGTCACAAAATATCTCTCCCTCCGATGAAAACTTTGTACTTACATCTTTTAACATGAAAGAAGGAACCATTTTTGAAAAATATGTAGGATTTGTTATTCTTATTTAAAGACAAACTATGGCAGTCTTGTTGATAACTTTAAAAATAGATTACATGTGAGGCAGATTACTCCTCTCATGCAGTTGAGTTAAATTCCTACTCTTGGAATGTTAGCAGCGTAATTTTCATCAAAGACGAAAATTACACCTTTTAAAATATCACCTCCAACAATAACGCTCATGGATTGGAGGCTATTCTAATATCCTCTTATACTTGGAAGGCTAGAAATATTGTTCTATATGGTTAGTTAGGACCAAATTTGACAGTACTAATGAACAATACTCTCTAAAGTTGCACATAACCCAATCGACAATTCGAACAACAGTATATTTACATGTCCCAATAACCATAAATTATGATAGGCTCTCAATATTAATTACGGCAAAACTTGTCCTATAGGCATAAATTAATGTTTGAATCATCAATTCATGATCACATAATTAATAAGTCACGCAATAAAATATTATTATTACCTTAAATTACGTACAGAGAACATGTATGTTTTTTTTTTTTTTTTTTTTTTTTTTTTCTTTTTTTTTATTTTTTTTGAGAACATGTATGTTAAATACCGGATTCGTGGACTTTAATCTAACAAGTGATGGTGCATCAAAAGGGGCATACGACACCTAAAGGATTACAAATTCCTTTACGCTATATTATACTTTAATAAATATCACTATATATTCATCTATCTTACTCCCACAATCCACCATGTGTCAAAATATCGCATCCACTAGCCTTCAGGCACATACCTTATATATATAATCTTTATGAGTTCCGTTTATGGCATTTGTTCTAAAAAAATTCAGCACAAAGCTTGTTCTATATGTGTGGCAAATGAAAAGTATTTCCTTGCGTTTAAAATAGGTAGGTTGATTTCAAAACAATAGATTTTGTAAGAAATCTCACGTTCAGAGGATGATGGTTGCGGAGATGAAGATGCTTAGGTGGACGTGCGGGCTCACCAGGTTAGATAAGATTAGGAACGAAGTTATTCGGGAGAAGGTGGGGGTGGCCCCAGTGGATGAGAAGATGCGAGAGGCAAGATTTCGGTGGTTCGGGCATGTGCGGAGGAGAAGCCCCGACGCCTCGGTGAGGAGTTGTGAGCGGTTAGCGGTGGTCGGTGTGAGGCGAGGCAAGGGAGGCCTAAGAGATACTGGGGAGAGGTAATTAGACAGGACATGGCCAGGATGCGTATTTCCGAGGACATGACCCTTGATAGGAAAGTCTGGAGGTATAGTATCAGGGTTGTAGGATAGGGGCTTCTAGATTTTTCATACTCCTTTCCCGGGGTGTGAGGTGTGGTAGGGCCGCCCATAAATGATTAGTTTGTGTTCACTTTTGGTAGTCATTTCTGGTAGTTACTGTTTTGATATCTTTGCACGTCTGTTTATTTATGGTACATATGCATATTATGTTTAGATAATTTTTATGAGATGTATGCTGGAGTAACTAATTAATGCGGTTTTGGTTTTTGGTTTTTGTTTTTGTTTATTTTTGTTTTTGTTTGCTTTTTTTCCATTCGCCGAGGGTCGATTGGAAACAGCCTCTCTGCCCTCTCGGGTAGAGGTAAGACCTGCCTACATATTACCCTCCCCAGACCTCACCTTGTGGTAATATACTGGGTTGTTGTTGTAGATTTTGTAAAAAGAAAATGAAAGAATAGTAAGGAGCACCTATAGTTCATCAATTTTTTAACCCTCCTAAACATTGAGACAACGGAACTTTGCCAAAACAATTCGTTACTCCTACTATTTAGTCTCTTATATTTTCTTAAAATCTTACCATTTACTTCAAGAAAAATAGTACTCATGTTCCTTTCCCATAAATTATACCTGAGTGAGTGAGTTTCAATGCTTGCAAAATAAAATTTGGTTGATGAACTCTAATTGAATACATCATCAATAGTATCAAGTGAATATAAAACTTGGTGTGACGACTCGGTCGGTCGTCTTAAGAATTAATGCCCCGATCTCCTATTAACTGCTTTCTCCGAGTTTATTTCTGCTATTTTGATTTGCCGGGATGTTCGATTTTGTGTTTCGGAGAGTTTTGGGACACTTAGTCCCAAAATGAGAGCTTAAGTGTTGGAAAGTTGATCGTAGTCGGAACAGTATGAAGACGACCTCAGAATGAAAATCTGATGGTTCTGTTAGCTCCGTTGGGTGATTTCGGCTTAGACGTGTGATCAGATTGTGTTTTGGAGGTATGTAGCTAATTTAAGCTTGAAATGCCAAAAGTCAAATTTTTGAAGTTTTCGGTCCGATAGTAAGATTTTGATCTAAGGGTCGGAATGAAATTCCAAAAGTTGGAGTAGCTCCGTAATGTTGAATGTGACATGCTTGCAAATATCAGGTCATTCGGACGAGATTTGATAGACTTTTTGATCGAAAGCATAATTTAAGAGTTCTTGGAGTTCTTAGGCTTGAATCCTATGTTAAATTGGTGATTTGATATTGTTGTGAGCGTTCCAAAGTTTTAAATAAGTTTGAATGATGTCATAGGATGTGTTGGTACATTTGGTTTGAAGTCCGGGTATCGGGTGAGTTCCGGGTAGGTTTCAGAATGTTTTAGGCCTAAAACCATAGTTGTTGCAGGTCCAGAGGAGTTACAAACCTCTAAATTCACCAGTACGGTCCGCATAGGATTTCGTGCTGCCGCGATGGGGGCTTTGTAGCCGCACAAAATCTCCGCGGTGAGGAAAGTTTAACTGGTCTGACTTCGGAAGCTCATATGTTTTGATCTACAAGAAATTTTGAGATGATTCAAAAATAAAAGTTGCAGCCCTTCGTCTCTAGATTCCAGAAAGGTAAAGACATCATAATTTGGACATCTGTAGAGAAAGTTATGGCCAAAATATCAAATCATGTCACTGTATTCAAATCCACCACGGACAGTACTGGTTTTTTGCGGCCAGCAGTTGAGGCAATTCGGGAGGTGCACTATAAATACGAGGTTTAGAGTTTTATTTCATATTTTGACCTAGAGATCTCGGATTTTGACGATTTTGCGAAGGTTTTTCAAGGAATTCATCGGGGTAAGTGATTCTAACTCGGATTTGGCTAGAGTACATGAATCTATCATTGAATTCATCATTTAATTCGTGATTTGGGAAGAAAATTGGTAAAATTTTTCAAAAATATTAAATAATAATTTGAAGGACCATGTAGAAAGAAGCAATTTTGTAAGGTTAGGTAACTTTTATTTACTAATTGACTTTTATATTTTCCCTTCTATGCCAGATTTTCTAGTTATACTTTTTATTTTATAATTGAGTTAAACCCACCTAAACTATACTATTTTTGTCAGTTTACTCTCTAAACTATCGAGTGTACCCGAAAATTCCCTGAACTATATCACCCTTCATATAAAAATACTATGTCGCTTATGTGGCACTTCATTTGCAATCACTTCCTAAAAAGCGTGTGAAGCTTGAAAATTAGCAGATTTGGGGCCCACCTGACAGCATGAATAACGGCTAATCAACCCATTTTGAAAAAAAACTTATATTTTAT
This sequence comes from Nicotiana noctiflora, assembly GCA_032618575.1. Lineage (NCBI taxonomy): Eukaryota > Viridiplantae > Streptophyta > Magnoliopsida > Solanales > Solanaceae > Nicotiana > Nicotiana noctiflora. The sequence continues at coordinate 20,080 of JASVEL010007491.1, forward strand.
CATTTTTTTTAGATTACACCATCTTCTCCATTATTTCACATTTCTTCTTAATTTCTTCACCTCTTCACCCTTTTGATCTTATTTAATCTTAATTCATTTGAAATTCTCTTTCTGTTTATTGAGTTTATATTTTATCTTACACATTTTATCCATCCTTTATTATTGTATAATTATATAAGATTTTTATTATACAAAAGTATAAATAATTTATAATGTATGTACATATATATATATATATATATATATATATATATATATATATATATATATATATATATATATATATATATATATATATATATATATATATATATATATATATTTCACTAAATGTGTGTAGTTTATATTTTTCAGAATATAATGATATTCTATTAACCTGGGAGAAGGTGTTAGGCATTCCCGAGTTCCGTGGTTCTAGCACGGTCGCTCAACTGTCGTATTTGGCTTATTTATCTGATTTAAGACATTCGAACCTATATGCCAATTTTAACATTTTTTAACCGGTTTTTAATTATTTTTAAAGAAAATTGAACGTCATTTAAAATATATTTTTGGATCACGTCACATGAAATGCACCCGGATCCTCGACACATTTATTCAAAGTTTTGGGATTTGGATTTGGGTCGCATGAAATGCACACCCGAATTTAGGAAAGTAAATTTATTAAACACGCGCCTAAAGCAACTACGTGTTATTAACTTTGCGAGGGCCATGAAAATTCGCTAAATGGCATGCCTCGAATCTAAGGATCAATTCAAGATTAAATAAAGTGAGGGCCACACGATTGTCATTTTTTGTTTGGCGCGGCGTACCTCTATTTTATTAAAGGAAAAAAAAATTCTATTAAGTTAGGAAAAATTCCTATTTTCACGAAATTGTACAATTAATACACCTTATTGGCTTGCATCTAAAAGCTCACGTGAATGGGATTAACAAAGTTATCTGTATCCACTGATAGTTTTTCTTGATTTTTTCCATGACTAAACACTAATCAACTTTTAAATTCAACTCCTAATGGTTTACTAACTTGCTTCCAACTATGCAATTGATATCAATCTCCAGAACATATTTCTAGATTAGCCACAAACTTAAGTTGAATAATTCCAATTCATACATCATAGACTAACATAAAAGGATTTGAAAAGTATGTGATGGGGATGCAAATCAAATGAATCAGGAATTGACTTACATGGACTTTGCATTGTTCAGAAATCAGAACGCACACACAACATCGATCAACAACATTCACAAAGGCATAAACAAGATATACATAATAGATTTCATAATATTAATATCTTGGGGAGTAATTGCATGGTTGAGAGGAAGGCAGTACCTGGATTTACAAGAACAAATCCAACACGGCTGAATAACTTAAAGAAACAGTAGTGTGGGAGTTCAGCCACCACCTTCGATTATCAACAAATTCAATCCAAAACAAACCTTAGGAAAACCAGTGACGGAGACCTCAAACGTCAAACCCAGGATGAAGTTCAAACCAGAAACCAACCAGATGGTACCTCAACGCACGATACAAATAGAGCCCTTCTAGACAGCGACCATCAACAACCTCGAAGCTCGCCTGAAATACTAGAACTAAACTAGTGACCAACGAACACAACATAAACATGCTGTTGCGTTTTGGCTTTTGTTTCAGAGAAGAAGGGAAAGCTTAGGAGCGTTCATTGAATTCGGCGACTGAAGCTTAAGAGGGAACAACTGCCTCGTCTGATGAGAGTATCCAGTTTTGGAAAATAACTAAAACTCTCTGTTTCGAAAATGTCCTTGCTCGTCCTCTAGGCTAGGAGTTCTCTATTGTGTGTTCTTTTTGATTGAAGAATAAAAGGGTTAAACTCTGTTGAAGAAACTGATGATAGGGGGCTGGGGTGAAAGAGATGAAATGTTAGGGGGGTTCTTCTCCTAATTTTGTGCGCAGCCTTTAGGATTTTCAGGCCTTGAACAAAGTTAACATTTTAAGCAGCAATATGAAAAGAGAACTTATATTTATCCACAATTTCACAAGGCCATGGATCTATAGAAAACTTCCAAGATACATAAACATTTACATGACAAAACAACATGAGCTAGATCATGATAGACACAGCAGGAATCATCAAAATGGAGTAATTAGTAGTATTACCATTACTCTCGAGAACAGTACCTGTAGTAGGGGAGTGTGTCAACCGGAACTATAATGAAGAAGACGATGTCTAGAACTAGAACAGGATCGAAGAAACTTATCGAACTTTGACCTAACAACGGAATGGTGCCAACCTTAGCTAGAAGTGAAGCAGATCATTGGAACTAAGTACACATAAACAGCTATTTCAAATGCCCAGATAGTCATATGTTCCTAACATTAGGGCATGAATGAAAACTATGCATACCCCGATCGATTTGCGACCAATACACAAACTAACATTAAAACTTCGCAAACACACAAGCCATTTAAGCTTAGTCAACTAGCAAACAAACCAACAAGGGCCAACAGTCATAATACTACATATAACTGGCCTAATACTAAATAATTAATATAACTAATCTGTTCAACATGTCATAAAGCTAACTAAGATGTAAATGACTAACATAGTAACAAAATTACAATGAAAATCAAACAGAAGAGTCTGCCATTCCATTTTTCATTTCAAGTGAGGAGTTACATGAGACAATCAGAGGAATGTACCTAGATGTGAACAATACAGGAAGGAGGAAAGAGGGAGGTCAGCAACAAGCAGTAACACAACAATGCAACAGCAGTAAACCAGACTTAACCCAATCAGCGAGAACAAATTCCTCCAGAATTTACTTTCAACCATCAACTCAGATTCAATTGATAACCAAATAGCAGCAACCAACAAACAATAGATGCGAATGAAGTTGAACTTAAAACCAGAGATGGACTAACAATTATCAAAATCACCTCACACACTCGAATGGAATCCAAAAGCCTAATGGAATATTAAGACCCAATGTATTATGTATTTTTCAGAATGTCTTTGTGTGTGTGTGTTTCTATTTTTTTTGTGTGTGTGTATATTTTCCTCTTTTCCAGTGTCTAAAATATGTTCTTCCAAAGTGTTCTTTCAAGTCTGATTTCCAACACTCTTTATAGCCTTCAAATTCAATCAACAACCCTTTTTTTTAATATTAGACAAGTACCTACTTTCCACTATCCTTAATTAATAATAAAAGTGTACCCCCTATCTAAAACTAGCAGACTCCTACACAAAATCCCTAAACTACTATTTAATTACCCCCGAAAATTATAAGCAGCCTATTGGAATTACTGTCCTGCCCCCCTCTTAATCTGTAACAGCTATAACCAATTCAGATTTCTAAACTTAGCCATAAGCAACTCAAATTTCAATTCAATTGATGATTCGGACCAAACTAGGCAGTATTGACAACATCACTATCACCTTATTCTAACCGAGCAAACATATACAACCAATCGACGACATTCGTTAAATCAATTACGACACATATAATTGATAACAAATAATCGACAAATAAATCTGTGGTTCATATTTTATAGGCAGACTTAGGGGATCAAGAAATACGTACTAATTACTAGACGACCTTAAATGATTTAGACGTACAATTCATTACAATTAACAAACAACAGAAAGAATCGACCAAACAAAAGGTCCACTGAAGATGGCCATAACAATTGATACGAAATTGAAAAATTAATTAAAACTAACTACTCGATGATGTTAATCGAATCGAATGTATAGTCTTTAACACATACAATTAACAACAAACATAGAAATTTGACCGAAAAAAGGTCTTATGGAGATGGGCAGAACAATTGATACGAAAAATTGAAAAATCAATTAAAACTAAACTAAACACAGAAACATATACTATTAAAACAAAAATAAAACATAGGGAAAGGAAAATACCTCAGAGAAACTCAAGAACTTAGGCGGCCCAGATTCGAACTCCTATTTGAACATTTTTGAGGTCGAACAGACCTTAATCGAATGTTCTTAACTAAGAACACTTCGACTAAGGTCAAATAGACCCCAAGTCTTTATTTAATTTGGACGGAATCCACGATTTAGAAATTCTAGGGTTTTTATGCCTAATTTGGGGCTCGACCAGTTCCGGCCAGATTTGAGCCGGACCAACATTGGTATAGGTACGAGGGAGGTAAGGGGATGCCAGGGTGTGAGTTTGGGCTTGATTGGGGTAGGTTCCGGTTTACTAACCCTCAGGACATCATTTACAAGTATTACCCACCTTAATCCGGCGAAAACTCAAGCTCCGCAACGCCTTAGCTCCTCGTACCAGCATCCACACACACCAAAACTAGCTAAATTCAGTACAAATATATCAAAATATGCTAACGGAACAACACCCAATCGAACACAATCAAATTACATGAAAAACTATAAAGTTGCCAAAATCCGACTTTCGGTACGCTTCTCAAAAAATTACAAAAGTTACATATTCAGATTCCTTATCTCAACACGAGTCCATACATATAAAGTTTACCAAAATCGGACTCCGTTTATCCATTCAAATCGTTGATTTACCATAGCCCGGGCTTAGGGAAAAATTCCCCCATTAATGCTCCCAATTTCAGTGAAATAATTGAAGATTCTAAGATAAAATCGCGTACTTAGACCATAGAACTTACCTCCAATATTTATCCGGTGAATCCCCTCTTGAAGCTCTCCAAAATCATCCAAACGAAATGAAATCAATGAAAGAAATAAACCAATTTCATGTAATAAAGAATCTGTCTGTGCTTCGTTGAGTTGTACCTTGCACCTTTGCTATACAAGTTGTACATCCTATTGCTCCAGCAGTCCTTTTCCGTTCATAACTTCCAGTACCTATGTCCAAATCACACGTTCTTTAGCTTTCTAGAAACTAGACACGAAAAGGTCTACAACTCTCGTGTTTCGCATTTTTTGTGCTTCCTTATAGATTATAAGATATCAGCTCCCAAAGTAGCCAAAAAGCTGCTAAAAATCTGCTGCAACAACAGCTTTTTCCAAAATAAAAAATGCCCGTTAGGCATCCGAAATCACCCCGAGGCCCTCGGGACCTTAACCAAAAACACAAACTCAACCTAATACTTCATTCAAACTTGCTCGGATCATAAAAACGGTACCTTAAACATAAAAAATTACCAAAATCCTAGAATTCGATTCAAACTTAAACTTAAACTTTCAAAATTCACATTCGATAAAAAATCCGACCAAACGATGTCCGAATGACCTGAAAATTTGCAGACATATCCAAAATCACCTAACGAAGCTAGTGCAACTGTCAGAATTTCATTCCGACTCCCGGATCAAAATATCACCTATCGATCAGATTTCGCCAAAATTCCAACTTCGCCAAAATAGGCTAACTTCGTCACCGGACCTCCAAAATTACTTCTGATTGCACTCCTAAGTCTTAAATCATCCCTCGAAACTAACTGAATCATCGAAATTCAGTTCCGAGCCCTCTAACTCATAAGTCAATATTGGGTTGACTTTTCCAACTTAAGCTTCCTTAAAGAGATTAATTGTCCCATTTCCTACCAAAATCGATCCGAATTGACTCAAAGTTTGCACACAAGTCACATTCGACATTACGGACTTGCACCAACTTTCAGAATCGCATTTCAACCCAGATATCAAAATTTTCACTTCCGGTCGAATTTTCTCATAAACCTTCAAATTCCTATATTTAGCCAAATGACTTCAAATTGACCTTCGGACATTTGAATTCACTTCCGATCGTGTTCCCAAAGCCAAAATCAACATACCGATCTATTCCCAGACTCAGAATTCCAAATGGACATTTATAACTCTAAAATGCCTTCCAACCCAAATTTATGAAATTATTCTAAAATACTAACTTCCACCATATACGCCGAAATGCTCACGGGTTATCAAAAACCAAATCCGGATATACGCCCAAGTTCAAAATCATCATACGAGCATGTTGGAATTTTTAGATCCCAATTCCGAGGTCATTTACTAAAAATTCCAATCCCAGTTCATTTCTTCAACTTTAAGCTTTCAAAATGAGAATTTCCATTTAGATTTGACTCCAAACTCCCTGAATTTTAATTCTGACCATACACACAAGTCAATATACATGAGATGAAGCTGTTCATGGCCTCAATCTGGTGAATGGCGCGTCGGAGCTCAAAACGACCGGTCGGGTCGTTACAATCTCCCCCACTTAAACATATGTTCGTCCTCGAACATGCTGAGAACTACAATGATGTAGTCTCAAATAACTTGTTTAACACATCATGCACCTTCCCGTGCTACCACTACTTAGTTGAGCACATTAGCTATATAATTCTGTAGATATAATTCTTTATTCAAGCGAATAAGCCACTAGGCCAAATTCCAACACCCTGAATTTCCTGCCAAGTCTGTTTCCATCATTCGACCACCATATCAATCTCCACACATTGTACCAAAACATTAATGCTTAACTTTTTTGAATTTACACTTCGCATCACTTTACTCATATGATCACAATAACATTCTTTATTTACTGCAGTTGCCTACAATACCCAAATACCGATGGAAACCTCTTATTAGTTGAAGCCTTATTCCAACACTTATACTGCCAACGATAAATAAAACACGAGCTAAACCGTAACAATTCCTCAGATCAACCTTTTATGAAGCCATTTCTCTTTTGACTGATATTACAACAGATTTTGGAGCCAAACCTCGATATTACCTTTCTATCTAGCTGAAATCACGTATGTTCGCACTCATTAATGACTCCAACGATCATTTCGATTATAACACACCACAGTGGTAATATGACACCTCCTCATTGGCCTAAGCCAGGACGAGCAAAACACAGACTCTAATAAGAAGCGATTTGAAACAAAAAAACAAGTTTTGCCGAATTAGGGCTGAAAATCGGAGGTCAAAAAGTTGACGGACTCCAATTGGTGGGTCTTGGGCATTCAGGGTCTTAGATGGGTTTTTGGATGTTTTATTGATTTTCTAGAAATCTTTCAAAACTTTTTTGAGTTATTTTTAACCCAATGGGGGTAAGGATCGTTTCCTACGGATTATACGGTTAAAATACTAGTGATATAATGTTTTTACGCGTTGACATAGGTCTTTTTCCATATCGGATAAAAATATTACGAATAATCACTAGGTTATACTAACATTGATTATTTGTATTTACTCTCCATCTGAGTATGCATGTTGGTTCAATGGGACTAATATATGTTGATATTCACTTGGCTTAAATTAAAAATTTACACTCCATCTGAGTATGACATGTTTATGTTTATTGAGTGGATAATCTGTTATGATATATGTATATTGCAAGAATAGCTTCTTTCTCAACGAAATTTGTTGTTCAAGGTAGATAGATTGTATATATATAGTGTGTTTTGAAATTTAATATCGTAATACAAACTAATTTGATCTATTTAAATATTTAATGTCCCCCAGATTGATAATGACTGCTTTTAATTGTCACAACCCGAATTTCCCACCATCGGGAGTTGTGATGGCGCCTACTAGTGGGAGCTAGGCAAGCCAACTCTTACGTATCTTTCCATATTTACGAATTCTCATTTTAAAACATTTAGCAATAGTAATATGATTACAACGGAATAAATTAATTTAGCAGAAGACTTAATAAATTTTACTAGATGCAATACAGAAATCCAAACATACTATACCACCCAAGAACTGGTGTCACAATACACACGAACTTCTAAGAATACTACACATAACCGTCTGAAAAAAATATAAAATTGTTTGTCTCGAATACATGAGATAATAGACTGAAATGTAAAGATAGAGGAGACAACGGGTCCTGCGGACGCCTGCAAGGCTGCCTTGGTGTCTCGATTGTCGGAATACCAATACTAGCACTACTGCTGCTGCTGTCTGAAATCTGTATCTACGCAAAAAGAGAGCAGAGCATAGAATCAGCACAACCGCCCGCATGTGCTGGTAAGTGTCTAGCCTATCTAACCGAAGTAGTGGCAAGGCTAGGACCAGACACCCACATAAATCTGTGCAGTTCAAAACGCATATATAACAAGAAATGATAGGAAATAACATGTAATAGTTGAGAAGGGGAAAACAAACTCTGGGGTGGCAACAAAATATAATATCACAAATAGATGAGTAATAGAATAAAATCAATTTCAAGTTTAATTTATCTTGTTGCAGACGTGCAATCCGATCCCATTTCATTTCCTACCTCGTGGTAGGCGTACCACCCACTCCCATTTCAATTCATATCTTGTGGTAGGTGTATCACTCACTCCCATTTCTTTATCAACACGGTGAAGAATATGTCACCATCAACTATGGCCAATAATAATAATCAGTATAAGTCGTGGTAAGCATACCACTCGCTCCCATTTAAATATAATCTCGGTGCACAATATGTCAGCGGCAACTATGGCCAATTACAATAATTAATATAAGCTATGGTAGGCATACCACTCGCTCCCATTTCATTATCCTTTGTGGTAGGAGTACCACTCGCTTCTATTTCAATAAAATTTTAGTGCACAATATGTCACCGACAACTATGGCCAATAACAATAATTAATATAAGTTGTGGAAGGCGTACCACTCGCTCCCATTTCAATATTATCTGTGATAGACGTACCACCCAATCCCATTTCGCTTATAACATAGTTCACAATGTATATTATTGGCAAGAGAGAACAATAATTTGGTGCCAAGGCTCAATACATAATTCTTTCATATAATCAAATAAGCATGTTAAATTATCGATTTAAGACCCACGATCATGCTCGACCCCCAACATATAGATACTCGTCACCATGCCTATACGTCGAATACAACACATAACAAATAGCAACTATACTCAACTCATATTCTCTCAAGCTAGGATAGATCAAACGCTTTCCTCGAAGGTTTACAACCAACTCAATCCTTAGAAATGCCTTTCCTTTCAAATTTAGCTCCAATTCTATCGTATCTATACACAATTGATTTAATATCATTAGTAATACTTCACAAACTCATTCAAGTGGCTAAATGTATTTTCTATAATATTCTGCTCGGAATAGTAAAAATTGACCACGCGTGGTCAAAACATGAGGTTCGAACCACTTTCGGATAACCTAATCACTCACGCGTCCAAAGATATAATTTATTTCTAAGTTCGACCCCAAAACGACATCTAAATCACAAAATCTTTGAAAACGCTAACTCTACCAAATTCTCCAATTTTCTATCTATTTTCACATGTTTAGGCCTAAGAATTTGATTGATGTTGGTGAAAAATGAAGAAGACGAGTTAAACAATACTTACCCAATGAACCTTGGTAAAGAAATGCTCCAAAGATCGCCCCCAAAGCTGTGGAGAACAGAGAGTTTGAGAAATGAGATGAAAATCTCGTTTCTGTTCTGTTTTGGGTCTTAAAACACTGGGAAAAACTTTTCCCTCCGCGTTCGCGTGAACAGTGTCGCGTTCGCGAAGGGTTGGGCAGGTCAAGGCATCGCATTCACGTGGTGCTAATCGCGAAGGCGTAGAATAAGGGACTGGGGCATTGCGTTCGCGATTGAGAACGCGAAGAAGGGATTTGGGGATCCAGGGGTTGGTCTACGCGGACGCGAGTGAGTATATGCGAACGCGTTGAAGAGGATGCCTGGGCATCGCGAACACGGGGAATGGGACGCGAACATGAAGGAGGAAAAGGCTGGGCCCCGGGTTTGTTGTACGCGAACGCGAGGAACGGCTTGCGAAGTTGAAGAAGAGGGGAGGGGAGCATCGCGAACGTGTGGCCTTTCACACAAACGCGAATAAGGCTGGGGTACAGGATATCGTGAACCCAGGACAAGGTCGTGTTCGCGTAGAACAATGGAACCGTGCAGAAATTGCAGAAAACTTGCTAAGGTTTTACGTGAAAAACTACCCCGATACCTATCCGAAACTCAGCCGAGCCCTCGGGGCTCCAAACCAAATATGAACATTGACTCAAAAACATCATAGGAACTTGCTCGAGCGATCAAATCGCCAAAATAACATTAAAATCAATAAATTGAGCCTTAAAATCCAAGAAATCTTTCAAATTTCATAAACTTCCAAATTTTCCAATTTAAGGCCGAAACACGTCAAACGACATCCATTTTCAACCAAAATTTACAGGAAGCACTTAACCAATATATATGACCTGTATCGGGTGTCATAACCAAAATACGAGCCCAATACCATTACCTTTTGATCAAATTTTATTTTCATTTTCCTTAACCATTTTCAGAAAATAATTTAACGAATAAATTCATTTCTCGGGCCTGGGACTTCAAAATTCGATTTCGGGCATACGCCCATGTCCTATATTTTTATACAGACTTTCCGAGACCGTCAAATCATGGGTCTGGGTCTGTTTACCAAAACTATTGACCGAACTAACAATATAAATATCTAAATTCTCAATTTTTTCACATAATTCATATATTTCAATATTAAAATTTTTTTTAGCTTCGTGCCCGGATTGCGCATGCAAATCGAGGCAACTATAAGTGAGGTTTTCAAGGCCTCGGAAGCTCAAAATGACTTATAAAATAAGTGATGACCCTTTGAGACATCATATTAATCCCCTTACTGCCATTCTTACTCAAAACAAACTTGAGGGTCCAAATTATGTTGATTGGAAACGAAATCTGGATATCGTTCTAATTGCTGAAGAGTAAAAATTTGTGCTCGATAAGGTGTGTCCAGAAAAACCTGGAGATGATGCCACAGATGAAGCACAAAAGGCTTACCAGAAATAGATTAAGGCTGATGAGATGGCGCGGTGTTACATTTTGGCATCCATGTCAAATGTTCTTCAACATCAGCATCAGTCGATGGAGTCTGCTTATGACATTCTGGAAAATCTCAAAGAAATTTTCGGAGATCAGAATCGTGCGGCTAAGCAGACTGCCATGAAAGCCATTCTCAATACCAGAATGGTTGAAGGTTCATCGGTCAGGGATCATGTTCTTAAGATGATGAGTCTTCTGAATGAACTGGAGGTCCTTGGAGCTAACATTGATAAGGACACGCAGGTTGAAATGATGGTGCAAACTTTGCCTGATAGTTTTCAGCAGTTTCGCCTAAATTATAACATGAATAAAATGGATTTGTCCCTTGCGAAATTGCTGAATGAGCTGCAGTCGGCAGAGACTATTATCATGTCCCCAGATTCTCTCGTGGAATTGAATTTTGAGGCAGGCAGAAAAAGAAAAAAGCTCACAAACCCTCTGTTAGTAGTGCAACTGCGGGTGTGAAAAAGGCTAAGGGCAAGTGTTATCACTACAAGCAGCCCGGGCATCATTAGAAGCTGTGTCCAACTTATCTGGCCAAGCTGAAAAATAAACTAGGTAATTTACATCTACTTGTCATTGAAACATTTTTAGCGGATGTTTCTACCATGTCATGGTGTGTAGATTCGGGAGCCACTAATCATATCTGCACATATTTGCAAGGGTTTCAGGTAACACGACGGCTAAGTAGAGGAGAAATCAATGTTTATGAAGCAGACGGTTTAGCAGCCCCAGCTTTAGCATTAGGAAATATTACTATTTCGTTTGGTAGTGGTAGAGTTTTAGCTTTAAAAGACACATTATATGCACCTTCCATTAAAATGAATTTAATTTCAATTTCTAGCTCTATGAGAGATGGTTATGATTTTAATTGTCATGACATTGACAAATGTGTTATTACTCATAATAAGCGTTATATCTCTTTGACTACATTGATTAATGGTCTTTTTGTAGTTGACTCTATTCCTAAACCATTACCACCTATAGAACTGAATAATGTTGATTTACCAAGTAAGAGAAAACGTTCTTCTGAATTGAGTGAAACATATTTATGGCACTTGCGTTTGGGTCATATAAATCTAAATAGAAATTCTTGTTTGGTCAAGGATGGGCCTTTAAGTTCATTGAAAGTGGAGGCACTACCAACTTGTGAATCTTGTTTAGAAGGAAAAATGACAAAACGAATTTCCCCTCAAAAGGAAATCGGGCAAGTGATAAATTAGAGTTAATTCATTTTGATTTGTGTGGTCCAATGAATGTCCAATCAAGAGGTGGTTTTGAGTATTTTGTGACTTTCACAAATGATTACTCAAAATATGGATATATTTATTTGTTGCGTTGAAAGTCTAAATGTTTTGAAAAGTTCAAAGAATTCAAGACTGAGACTGAAAAGCGATATAATAAACATATCAAGACACTACAATCTGATCGTGGTAGGGAGTACCTCTCTACGGACTTCATTGGTTATTTATCAAAATGTGGAATAACATCTCAATTATCTGCACCTGGAACTCCACAACAAAATGGTGTAGCTGAAAGAAGAAATGGGACTCTTATGGAAATGGTTAGATCAATGATGAGTTATTCCGATTTGCCTTCATCTTTTTGGGGACATGCCTTAGAAATGGCGAATTATGTTCAAAACTTAGTTCCTTCAAGGTCAGTACCCTTGACCCCTACAGAATTGTGGACTGGGTGCAAGCCTAGTGTGTGGCATATTAGAGTTTTGGGTTGTCCCGCACATGTGCTAAAGGGGAAAATAGATAAATTGGAGGCAAGAACAGATGTATGCGTGTTTATAGGTTATCCAAAAGGGACGAAATGTGGTTTATTCTATTCAAAGAGAAAAAAGTAATTGTTAGCACAAATGCCAAGTTTCTAGAAGAGGACTATTTGATGAACCATGTTTCTAGAAGTAAACTCGTTTTATAGGAACTTAGCAAAGGAATGGATACTCAGTCATCTGAAAATCAAATCGACCATATCCAAACCTCGAAAGTTGATTTTGACATACCATTGCACTTTAGTAGTGGGAGAAATGTCAATAGACTTAATGTCCCACAAGAACAAGTGCTCGAAGTCATACTACCACAAAGTAGTAGGAGTCATGTTGAGCAGACTGCACAACATGAAGATGTCTTTGATATCCCTGTGGATAGCATGGAAACTCAGGTTCCTGATGATATTGTGGTTCAACCACAAAATCAAAGTGATGTAGTTTCAACTGATGTAGTGCATAGTCATAGTGGGAGAGAAATAAGACAGCCAGTTCATTATACACTCTTAGGAGAATCATATAATAGGATCCCTGGGGATCCTACCTCCAAACCTGTCAATTACGACCACGCACTACTGTGCATATTTTTGTCTCGGTCTAAGGTTTTAAAATATTATTTTGCTACTCAGCATTTTTATAAGGTTATGAAAAACTTGAACAAGGTCTTAATGACATTTCTGGATGTGAGCTAATATGATACTATTACCCGAGGGGATTTTCTTGATTATTTGTTAGATTGATTGGGGCCGAGGGCCATATGGTCCCATTTACTGGTATTATATTAGTCCATCAGGATGATTGGTCTTTTCGTATTTAGTCCAAATTTTCAAAGTCTAAACCAAATAAGATATCAGTGTTAGAATATACTATAAGTCACGCTTATAGTTATAGTATTCGATCTTTATGAACAATTATTTATTTACTTGTTTAAATTCAATAAAGTTTCATTTTAAATAGATCATATGTTGGTTTGTGTGTCCATTGCTTACATAGTAGATGATTTAGTGTATATAGTTTAGCTTATACACGAAAGATTAAATTATCAGTTCTTATAAGACATAAAAGTTTATGTTCACAATCTAATGATGAAATTGGACAAATCATCGGTATAATTCTAGCATAAGATTAAATATAATTTATCTTGATTATGGGAATGGTTTAATTCCAACTTCTTGTGCTAGTACATTTTGTATGTATTGAACAGATCAAGTAGAGATAAGTATTTTATATTGACTTTATAAAATAATTTCTCTAGTCCATTTAATGTACTTATACTCTTAATCCTAATATAATTATTATTAGCTGTGTATGTCACTTATTGTTTTGATTTGCTAAAAGGCGAGATTCTTTCGCGAGTCAATAATCCTGATAAATTGGATAACAATGATATACATTGGCGAAGTAATAATTAGTTGATGGAATCCATATCTCGGTTTTGAGATTGATGATACTCCTTTATGAAAGCTTATAAGTTTTCATGTGTAAAACCGGCCGGTAAATTTTGTATCCGACACATGAAATAAGTTAAGTTTAAGTCTAAAGGAAGTAATCAATAACGGGAACCACGTCCCAAACCAACAAAACCTCCCAAAGGCTAGCAGTCACGAGTCATGAGCCTCTACAGAGTATATAAAGTGTAATAGTGTCTACAACGGTGCTCAAGTGCGGAAATAGATAACAACATGAATAAAAGTAAGCTGGAAAGAGAGTCAGGTCATGCGGACGCGACAACTACCTTGACTATCCAGAAAATAACTCCGAGCAGCTACTGGGTCAAGTCTGCTGGGATGTACCTGAATTTGCACACAAGGTACAGGGAGTCGGGTGTGAGTACTTCCAACTCAGCGGTAATAAAAGTAAATAATGTTGAAGAAAAGAAAACCACGCAAAGCACTATCTCATGCTACACAATACAGAACTATCTTTAAACTCTAATAACCTATATTTTATTCCTTTTCAGCACATGTGAGTAGATTATTTAGAAATCTCAATTTTTAGCTTTCTTTCTTTCATGATAACATACCAATACCTGGGTACAATCTCACTCAATCAGCCCCTTGGGCTCAGCACTCCTTAATAATTTTCACCCGGAGATTTGGTCAATAAGGCAAATAATGCATGTGTGTCAGTAATGTATGAGTGCTAAATTTTATGCCACGTAGTATACGTAAACCAATGTATGTATGCCATGCAATGCATATGACGCTATGGCGTACAACCCGATCTATGCAAAGGCGCCCGCGCTCACTGTGGGGGTTCAGACTCTGGAGGGGCTCCTACAGCCCAAGCGCAATATCAATATCACACATGCGACGGCGCGCATCCTGATCCAAATACCACTGCAGCGTGCAGTCCGATTCATGAGATGTACAACCAACAACAAATAATTCTCCCTTTTTAAAATCCCCCCTAATAACTTTAAATATTTTGGTTCTCTCTTTATTATTGTGTAACAATGTCTGCTTGGATTTACTTATAGGCAAATGAAGATTGAGGAAGGTGTGGCAAGAGGTAGGTCGTTATAATTGCTTGGTTATTATTGACAGAATTTGTGTAAGAGAGAAATTGAGTGAAATAACCGTATTGGGATTAATGGGCATGATTGGAGGCTCGCATGGTAATAATTTTGTCAGTGTTATGAAATAATAAAAGAACAAGAACAATATTGTAGAGAAAAGTAGGGAGAGAGAATTCTTATTGAATTTTGGGATGATTTAAAATGGGGTAAGATCCCTCTATTTATAGGAGAAATTATGACTTAGTCACAAAGTAAAACTCTCCACAAGATAGACATTCACTCCAAATAGAATTATAGACATTCACTTCAAATAGAATTCTATTCTTAACACTCCCCTTGAATGTCTACTCAATAAGTAATGTGCCTCATTAAAACCTTAACTAAAATAAAACCCAATGGGAAAAAAAATCTAGAAAAGGAAAAAGAGTACACATATCTAATAATACGCCTTTTGGTTGCCTCGTTAAAAACCTCGCAAGGAAAACCCAGTGGGACAAAACCTTGTAAGGGAAAAAGAGTGCAACGCGCATTAACTCCCCCTGATAAGAGCATCAATTCACATCCTTAAGCCTTCGCATCCCAATCTTGTACACTAGCTTCTTGAAGGTTGACGCCGACAAAGATTTTATATCAGTTTCAATGTATTTTCATAACGACATAACATAGAGATCTCTTCATTCATATATTCAGGTACCTGAATCTCTCATGAGATATTATGGAGTATTATGTCATGTGATCTTCTAGATTACTTGCCTCCTTTATTATGATCATTTTGATCATCTGCTCATCTTCTTTATCAAGAAGTTTATTTGAAACCGATTGTCTATACGCTTTAAGCTTACCATAGACTTTGTCCTTCTAGGGCTTATTATGAGCATTTGCAATGAGAATATAGTTACTTTATTTGGGTCAGCAAATGCGTCTCGCATGCTTTGCAATAAATTGTACATGAATTATCATTTTATGAACTTCAAGTTCATATTATTTTATTCGAGGATCTAGATGTATAAATGATAATTCATTCCATGTAACGTTTTCTCAACGGTTGTATCTTGTCTCACCATCATGTTAGAAAAAACTAACTTATTTCCTCAACTTTGAGAACTCATCTTTGTGCGTTATGGTGTTAATCAAAATATACACCGCACATCAATAATAATAAGATGGAATTATTTGGTTCCTGACCCTGAACCACTTGTGAGTGGAGAAAATAATATACTTTCGTATATAATGTATATCAAACAGATATATTTATCTTTGTACTCATAAGCAATAGTTTAGCTATTAAGTGGAGGCACTCAATAAATTATTTTGCTAAACCAGCTATGATGTAGACCAACTTATCAAGATGAACTTCTTGAATAGAAAATACGGAATATGCTCAAAATTAAATTATTGAGCAAGTTACCTCGCAAACACCATGTTGCGGGCTAGCAATAATCGCACATGTAACCATCTCATAGATGCATCTTATGTGGTATACATGGCAGGTGAATGGGCCTATATTCACCTTTGATATTTCCAGCATTCATGGGATTCAATCCCGCTTTTAGTTGGTATATTAATTAATGAGAACAAGCACATAAAAGAATTCGTAAAGAACTTTCTAGTCTTTAATATTTACCCATGTGAATTCTCTTTATTGTTGCACATCATACTTAAATTGATATGGCTAAACCAATTATGTCAACTGAATAAATTATCAGTATTGATAAACTTCAGATTTATACCATGATGTGTGCAATTATGAATAAACTCCAAGTTTATTATGATATGAGTTTTATATCAATAAAATATCCACTTCATTGTGGTATTCTTTTGTTTATGTAGTACAAATTGGAGATAAAGCGGGTAGCTTTTTACATACATATTACCCGCTACAAGTTGTAGTAATAGAAGATATTAAATCTTTCCTTTATTTATAGTCTCAATATAATCAACCGCTTTCGCGAATACTTTGGAAACTTAATATGTTTCTTTGAGACTTACTACAACACAATACCTTGTTGGTAATCAATTGTGTTTCTCCAAAATAGTGGTAATTGGCTATTCTAGAGCTCTCAATTAATTGGTAGTACCACATAATCATCAACACCTATATTGTGAATATCTCTTTTAAAGAGAAACTTATACCATTATGGTCATGGCCAAAATTATATGCAAGATATGTTTCTTGCATTACCGTTGTCTTTTAATAATCACACTGCCAAAATATTTTGGCGTACAATAGATACGTGACCAATGATCATTCATGCCATAATAATGATATTATTTTCGTATATCATCTCAAACCTTCTTCTAGAGGTGAGTGTGGTATATTCACTACCATTAGCACGTTCATATTCTCTGAAGAATGAATATGTATTCATAAATAAGATGTTGTCACATTCACATCATGAATAGACCATAATCATCTATATATGCTTTATAAAATCTCATGTCAAATCGATGACAAATATTTCTTTCACAGAGTGAAGGATTATTTTGAGAATACTTATTGTTCTCATTACCACAATGATGACGATATAATTTCGTCTATTGCCACATCCATATCCATTGATTATTCATGGTAATAATTTTGTCTTCTTTCAAACTTATTACATACTGCTATCACATTCTCTAAAGGGAATGAGAATGGAGCAAATTCAATGGGACGGGTTTTCAATTCTTTGCCCACAATTATACATGAATTTAATCATGGCAAGACATAGAAATTTTACCACTTCATGTGGGTGTAATTTCTTAAAAACTCCATTAGAGTTATAATCAAACTTTGTTGTCTTTGCTCTGTATATAAAATCAAATTATAGAATGTCAAGAATTTGAAAGAGAAAAGTAAAATACTTACCTTAAATCCAGAATATTAATCATGAAAGAAGTTCATGAAACAATTGACAATCATTATGCTCAATCCCAAAGTTTCTACTCAATTGGTTAGAGTCTCGTGCTGATAACATGTTATGAAATAATAAAAGAACAAGAACAATATTGTAGAGAAAAGTAGGGAGAGAGAATTCTTATTGAATTTTGGGATGATTTACAATGGGGTAAGACCCCTCTATTTATAGGAGAAATTATGACTTAGTCACAAAGTAAAACTCTCCACAAGATAGACATTCACTCCAAATAGAATTATAGACATTCACTCCAAATAAAATTATATTCTTAACACTCAGTAACTTTTCTCTTAGGCTTGAAATGAGGTTTATCATTTTTGTCAATTATTGCCATTTTCTCGTATTTTTCATTTTTTTTGTGCCTATATTCACTCTCATTTTTCTATCAAATGTGTATCTGCTTCCTTTCATAAAATAATGTAACGGTCCAAAATTAAAAAAAATAATGCTACCATTGTCTTTCTTTCTTAAAGAATTGTAACACTTCAACAATGAAATAGCGATGCAACTATTGTAATTATGAGTATGATGATAGCTATTTAAGTTGCAACAATTTCCTGAATCATAACTAACGGAACCGTATCAAGAATCTTCATCTTCCACCCCACTTTCGACTTCAAAAAGTAAAGTCAAATCACATACATAGCAAAGAAAAATTCTTTTTTGCTTGCAATTGGATCTACAAGATAAATAAATATTTTATACTTTTTGCCCGCTTTTTAATTTTTATGTTTTCTAGCATATATATATATATATATATATATATATATATATATATATATATATATATATATATATATATATATATATATATAAAGCTAAAAAACAATCAAAAAAAATGAATAGGGATAAATCGTAATCAAATATAATATGACCTAGAGATAAAAGTGATGAAACTATTGCAGTAGATCAGATAAGATGAACTCGAGAATGAGTGTTCGTTAGATGTAGAGATAGAGAGAGAGAGTGAGAGAATAAGAGAGTTGTATTATTTGAGAATAATCATGCTCCCCTTTACAATGGGAATGTCCCCTTTATATAGTAGGAGGCTTCCTCGAAATAATTATAAAAGTACAAAAAGTAGTCGATGTCCTCCTAGCGAGGACGCCAGGTTTTAGCTGGCATCGCCTTCGTCCTTACGTCCAAGCCATACCCTTACTTTAGCAGACGTATGCTCACTAGGCGTACCCTTCGGTGTAGAGACGTTGAGCGCCAAAGTTGACATATAGTTAGTCCCTTCGCTCGTTGGAGGCGTATCCAGTAGATATCTTTAATGGGCAGAAATGCAGACCTCGTCTTTAGAAATCTGATCTCACTGTGGGGGTGGTGACGTGAATGAGGTGAAATGTATGGCATCGCCGAGCTGCTGATGCGTGGCCCCCTTTCGAAATGACGTTATCGCCCGCATGCATCATAATTATACTTACTCCCGAGGCGGTTCAGAGAATGATGTGATGTTCTGGTTTCGCACGCCCGTTTTGAATCATGCCTCTTCGATTGTTGTGCATCCTAACCCCATAAATAGGGGGAAGGTTCAATCCATTTTATCTTTCGAACCTTTGGAGAACCTTTTTTGGCTTCCCTTTTCACCTTTCTTTCTAGCAACTTCTATTTCGTGCGAGACTCTCCCACTTCTTTTGAAACCATACTTCCTATCGTTAGTGCTTCGTTTCTCACATAGGATAACATGACAAAATGCAGCCAGAGTAATAAAAAGGCCAAAGATAATGCCCTATCTAGGGTTTCGCCATCTTCCGGTGGTGAAGAGAAAAAGGCAGGGAAGGCCCTTGTTCCTCTTAGTGTAGACAACGTCCTCCCGAAGGAGATGCATGTTCGCAGGGATTTTCTAATAAAATCCCAGCCCTTCTCTAGGAACACATCGATTTATTACAATCCCACTTAGAAGATCTTTGAGAGACGCACCATATTCTGGACCACGTGGAAATGACTTTTGGCCGGGATGGACTATGCCAATGTGCACTGGCCTGGGTACTGCACATTCTACGAGTACCCGTTCTTGATCGGTTATAATCTTCCAATCTACCCCCTAATGGAGGAGCTTTGCCATTTTTACAACGTGTGTCTGGCTCAACTCACTCCTTACACCTTGAAGGTATGTCGGATTATGACCACTTATGCGACCAGGGCTGAGTGCAGCGTCTCGGTCCAGCACCTCTTACATTTGTTCAACCCTGATTACCTGAGGGGTACCACGCTGCAGTTAAAAAGTCATGGCACAAGGGGCTTGGTTGTTAAAGACGACAACAAGACCAACCGCCGATATGGCGTAAATACTTCTACATCAGGACGGAACACCTGGTGTCGAATCCCGAAGGGTTCACGGAAAGATGGAATCCAGAACGTAAGTACCTTTATTTGTAGAATTCAGGACTGCTTGCAACCCTGACCATACGACCATTGTGATTTCTTTGCTTTCCCTTTTTTTTGCAGTGAGGGCTTCTCCACCCCAGTTCATTGAAAATATTAAATCGTGGGTGGAAAGAATGATTTCGTATACGGAGGAATGCCATGCCGGGCTGCATTTCGTGAACGATAAGGCCCGTCAGGTAACTCTTTGGCTAAGATTTGGAGGTTCCCTTACGTTTTGTTACCTGACTTATTCGTGTTGGTAGGTCGGAGCGCCCCTAAGAAGAAGAAGAAGAGCGTCGTTACCTTGTCTAGGGCAGGGACTAACTCTGAGGCAGAGACATACCCCGTGGCTCGCTCAGTGATGGCGCTCCAGGGGTTCCTCAGCATGAGGTTGTGCCTATGGCGGCATCCACAAGTGAAGTGACTCCTTCAATGCCATCCCCCTGGCCTGTGGAGTAGATTTTAAGGGTGAGGAGCCGCTGGAAAGAAAAAGATGCCGGTTGATAATTGGCAAGGGGATAACCACAAAATACGAGAGGGCAAGTGAGCCCCATTGGGGGCCAAGGCCAATTTTTATGGCCGATGCCATCCGTTCTGGGAGGCCGGCTCCCCAAGGGAGGGCAGTTCCTGATGCCAGCCCAGCCTGTATTCTGGAGAGTGGCTCATCGCTTGATGTTGGAGAAGCAGGCAATTGTGCCGAGAAGGTGGACCCTGAGGCCGCTCATGCGGATGCAAATGCGTTAATGAGGGGTCCGGCCCATATGGGGATGACGACTGGTAGATCCAACCATCGAATTCTTATCCCAGGAGGGTATAACCTATTGCAACACAGCGAGCATGCCGCAATGGATATGACCCTGTTATGTGCGGCCGCTGAGCTTGAAATGCTAAAAGTTGTTAGTGACGGGGAACTATCCCAAAGGGTTGCTGGCGTGGCCTTGCAGGTAGTTTTCAATTTTCTTCTATGTCGTGAAGTAAACTTTGATGCATACTGACTTGCCTTTCCTCATTTTCCTCTTCTTTAGACTCCCATCTTGGAGGTAGAGAGGGGGCGACGAGTGGAAAAGAAGGCGGCCACCTTTAATAAGGTGGTAAAGAAATATCGGTGGTGTCGTGCCAAGCATCAGGTGCTGGCGGACTTGCTGAAGTAGGACCCGGAAATTTGGGTTTTCCGTGAGGGCTTGGAGCAGTCAGAGGCCCAGCTGAAGCGGAGGGTGGTTGAGCTGGAGTAAGTTGATTAGCAGCTGATTGCCGCTTTGGCTTGGAATATTGAGTTGGAGACTCTTCTCCAGTCGAAGGAAGAGGAACTGGAGGTCGGTCATGGGGTAGCGGTGGAAGCCACTGGTTTGCGAGCCAAGGTCGCTGCCTTGACCGCCAAGCTTAATGCCAAGGCGACTGAGATTGAATACCTTAAGAAGACTATTGCGCCAATGCCTGATGATGATGCGCATCGTGAGGCGCATGAGATCTGGGTGTATGCCGAGGCCAAGCTAGTCGTGCTCGAGGAATTCTTAGCTACATGTTGAGCTACTGAGGCAGAGGTTCAGGAGCAACGACACATAACTTAGGTCGCCCGTGAAGCCTGCGGGTATAGTTCCAACTCCCCAGATCAGGCGGGCTATAATTCTGAAGAAGTTAACCATCTAGGGTCCGGGTCCTGGATCTCTGCAACTTATCAGCCCGGGGTGGCAGTTGACCAGATGGCAGTCCGACGGGGGACAGTGAGCAGAATGGTGAAGCCCCTTAGGACTTGTATTCATTTTGTTTTGTTGTATTTGGAAATGTAAATAGGTCCTTTTGTACATGTATTTTTGGATGATAATGGAAGTTATACTTTTTCTATTATTCTTTTCCTTTTTTATCTTTTATTTTCGGTATCTTATCTCCGCTGAGTGGATGCTCGCATATTTGTAAGATTCTCAGTGTGCTTCTCAAATGTCGTTTGTGTTATCCACCGATATGGGGCGATTTCGATGCTAAATGATGGTGGATTTAGTTAATAATGGCATCTCTTTATTTGCTATTTGTATGCCTTTTGCCGTAGTCGAACAGGGTTGGGGACCGTTGGCGATGACGGCCTTAGCTGTAATATTGTTGATGGACTTAGCCATGTACGTAACGTTGAATGTTGTCGAATTATTTGTTTTTCGTAGTCGAGATGGGTTGACTTAGATGACGAAGAATTTATCCTTTTACCTATTGGAGATTTCCTTATCCATACACGTAACTTCTACTCTCGTCGAATTATTTGTCGTAATCGAGCTGGGTCGACTTATTAACGATAGTGGCCTTATCCATTTATATATTGGAGATGGCCTTGGCCACATATGTAACTTCGACTGTCATCGAGATACTTCGTTTGTCATAGTCGAGCTGGGTCAACTTATTGACAATGGTGGCCTTAGCCATTTACACGTTGGAGATGGTTTTGGCCATATATACAACTTCGATAGCCGTTGAGTTAATTTATTTGTCGTAGTCGAGCTGGTCTGACTTATTAACGACAGTGGCCTTAGCCATTTACCCGTTGGAGATGGCCTTATCCATATGCAAAACTTCGACTGTCGTCGAGTTACTTCGTTTGTCGTAGTCAAGCTTGGTCGACTTATTGACGATGGTGGCCGTAGTCATTTACACATTGGAGATGGCCTTGGCCATATACGCAACGTCGACTATCGTCGACTTACTTCGTTTGTCGTAGTTGAGCAGGGTCGACTTATTGACGATGGTGGCCTTAACCATTTACACGTTAGAGATGGCCTTAGCCGTTCATACATTGGAGATGGCCTTAGCCGTTCATTCATTGGAGATGGC
Organism: Nicotiana noctiflora; assembly: GCA_032618575.1. Taxonomy (NCBI): domain Eukaryota; kingdom Viridiplantae; phylum Streptophyta; class Magnoliopsida; order Solanales; family Solanaceae; genus Nicotiana; species Nicotiana noctiflora. The sequence goes on from JASVEL010007491.1 coordinate 43,246, forward strand.
CTTAGCCGTTCATACATTGGAGATGGCCTTAGTCGTTCATACATTGGAGATGACCTTAGCCGTTCATACATTGGAGATGACCTTAGCCGTTCACACATTGGAGATCATGCTAGTACAGTCCCTTTGTCATGTCAGCCAGGAGAGCGCATGGAGTGGCTGGTATGATAAACTCATTCCACAAATATCTCCAGGTGTCCTCTCTGCTGCCTCACTAAAGACCTCCTCGAGAAAACCCAATTGAGACAAAACTTGAGCAAGGGAAAAAGAGTGCGACTCGGGAGACGCCTTTTAGAAATGGAAATACTTGAGGTGGGCAACGTTCCAATTATTTTGGAGAGTTCTTCCTTCCATTGTTTCTAATTGGAATGCTCCTTTACCTACTGCTGGTGCTGTAATTTTGTAGGGTCCATCCCAGTTGGTGCCCAATTTTCCTTCGCTAGGGTCTTTTGATGCTAATATTTTGGCTTTGAGGACGTGGTCTCGCACTTTAAGCGATCTTACTTTTTCTCTTTTGTTGTAGTACCTTTTGACTTGTTGTTTTTGGGAAACCATTCTTATGTGGTCCATTTCTCTTCTTTCCTCAGCCTAGTCGAGGTCTTGAAGCCTGTTGCGTCGTTCCCTATTCTGCTGGTATGTGAATACCTCAAGCTTGGTTCTCCGACTTTGACTGGTATAACTGCATCAGTTTCATAGACCAATGAATATGGTGTTTCTCCTATGCAGGATGTGTGGTCCTATGCGCCCATAATACTTCTAATAAGAGTTCGGGCCGTAGCCCTTTGGCTTCCTCAAGTTTCTTTTTTAGTATGTTCAGTACTGTTTTGTTGGAAGACTCTACTTGGTCATTGGCGACAGGGTGATATTCCATGGAGTGTACTCGCTTAATGTGCTACTTATCAAAGAATTCTATCATCTTTTGACCGACGAATTGTCGTTCGTTGTCGCACCTGATTTCTTTGGGTATGTTGAAATGGAAGATGATATTATTCCATATGAAGGCAATGACTTTCCGTTCGCGTATTTGGGTGTACACACCTGCTTCCACCCAATTGGAGAAGTAGTAAGTTAAAACTAATAGAAATCGTACATTTCCTCGTCCCGCTGGTAAGGGACCAATTATATCTATTCCCCATTTTATGAAAGGCCATGAGGAAGTGACTGAGTGGAGGGTCTGTCCTGGTTGGTGTATCATGGGGGCATACTTTTGATATTGTTTGTATCGGCGAACGTATTCTGCTGCCTCTTTCTTCATGGTGGGCCAATAATAACCGTCTCGTATTATGCAGCATACGAGGGCGCGGTTGCCTATATGGGTGTCGTAATGATCCTTGTGTACCTCTTCGAGTACTTGTCTCGTTTGGTACGACCCTAAGCACTTGGCTAGGTATTAGCCAAACATTCTTTTGTAGAGCTTGCGATTTATCAGGCAATACCTGACGGCCTGTACGCGGAGCTTCTTTGCTTTTTTTTTTGTCGAGTGAGAGTGTACCATCATGCAGACAGGATACAAATTGGTTGCACCAGTTCCAAGTAAAATTTAAAAAAAGTACCTCAGTGTGGTCAATGGCTGAATGGAAGAGGGTGACCACGCTTTCTCTGTCGATGGTTTTAGTGGTTGCGGCCAATTTTGCCAAGCTATCTGCTTTGACGTTTCGTGCCCTTGGAATTTATTCGAAGCGGCACTCGTCGAACTCAGTCATTAATCAGTGGATCTCTGACTGATATTTTTGCAATCTCTTCTCCTTGATTTGGTAAGTCCCAGTGAACTGGTTCACTATGAGTTGGGAGTTCCGGTGGAGGACGAGTTGTCGAGCCCCGTATTTGATTGCTAGTTTCATACCTATAATAATGGCCTCGTACTCAGCCTCGTTGTTAGTTATTTTGGGGCACCGCATGGACTGGCAAATTATTTTGCCCGTAGGGACCTCAAGAATGAGTGCCAGTCCTGATCCCGAGGCATTAGCGGCGCCGTCAGTGTATAGATTCCATAAGTCAGTGTTGGAGGGGGTATGCCGTGCCTCTAGTTCCTCCTCTGGCAATATCTCTGCGCTGAAATCGGCTGTAAAGTTGGCAAGTACTTGAGACTTAATGGCAGTTCTTGGGTGATACGGGATGTCATGCTCGCTGAGCTCTATAGCCCATCTGGCGAGTCTACCTGATAATTCAGGCCTATGTAGGATGCATCTCAACGGGAAGGCCGTTACTACTTTTATGGGGTGGCATTGAAAATAGGGTCGGAGCTTTTGTGAAGCTACGACCAATGCCAGGGCTAATTTCTCAAGGTGTGGATACTGTGTTTCGACGTTCACTAAGGTTTTGCTAATATAGTAAATAGGAGATTGCGTACCTTCATTTTTGCGGACGCACTAACGGCGACCTTCGAGACGACTAGATATACTAGCAGGGGTTCGCCCGATTTCACTTTTGCCAATAATGGTGGCGAAGATAGATACTCTTTCAAGTTTCTCAAGGCTTCAATGCATTCCTTGTTCCATTGTAATCTGTTGTCTTTTCTCAATACATTGAAAAATTTATGGCACCTATCGGAGGATCATGTGATGAATCTGGATAGGGTGGCTATTTTCCCCGTCAACTTTTGTACCTATTTTTTGCTGTTCAGATCTCAGGTATTGCATCTGTCGCCTTAATCTGATCTGGGTTGACCTCGATGCCTCGTTGGGACACGAGAAACACTAAGTATTTTTCCGAGGCTACGCGGAAGACGCATTTCTCGGGGTTCAGCTTCATCCCGTACATTCTTAGTATTTTGAAGGCCTCTTCTAGGTAGTTGATATGGTCTTCTTTCTTTGCCAATTTTACAAGCATATCGTCGACATAGACCTCCATGGTCTTACCGAGCTGTTCTTTGAACATTATGGTGACCAGTGTCTGGTACGTATCCCCCCCCCCCCCCCACTTTTGAGCCCAAAATGCATTACCTTGTAGAGGTATATCCTTTGGTGGGTGATAAAAGTTGTTTTCTCATGGTCCTCTTCAGCCATCATTATTTGATTGTAGCCGGAGTAGGCATCTAAGAAGCTCAGCAGTTCATGTCCCACAGTGGAGTCGATTAACTAGTCGATGTGGGGTAATAGGAATGAATCCTTCGAACATGCCTTGTTCAGACAGTGAAATCCACACACATTCTCCACCTCCCATTTTTCTTTTTGACCATGATGACATTGGCGACCCACTGGGGGTACTTCGATTATTTGATGTAACCCTTGGCCAGTAATTGATTTACCTCCTCGCTAACCGCTTCATTGATGGCGGCGTTGAATTTCCTTCTTATCTATCGCACGGCGGATATAATAGATCGACGTTCAGCTTGTGAGTGGTGTTGTCTCTCAGGATTCCCAGCATATATGAATGGTAAAAAGAAAACAAATCTGCATGGTTATTTAGGAATTTACGGTACTTACTCAAGTGGGTGATGTCGTGCCTGATGTAGGCTTTCTTTGTGAGGTCGGCGTCGTCCAACTGGATGGGGTCGAGATCTTTGATCGTTGCATTACATGTTTCTACGACGTTGAGGTCTTTGATGGCGTCCGTTGTCGGGTTGACTTTAGTCCCCGGCACGACTGATTGTTATGCTTTTGCACTTGCCCCTTTTAGATGTTTGGTATAGGTGCAATCTTGAGCTATTTTGTAGCATTCCTGTGCGGTGTGTGGCTTGCCTCGAATGCTGAATACCCTCCAAGGGGTGGGTAATTTCATCACTTGGTAAAAACTTGAATGGAGCTCTCTCTTGGCTTGTATCCATGGGCATCTTATGATGACGTTGTAGGCCGTTTCCTGGTTCAATACACGGAAAGTGGTTTCCAGCATAACCCCTCCTGCTAAAACGGGCAGTAATATTGCTCCAGATGTCCGTTCCATTATATTGTTAAAACTAGTAAGTGTTATTCAATGCGGTATAACCTTACCCTCAAGTCCTATTTGTACGAGGACCCTCGGGTGGATAAATATGCGCCACTTCCGTCGTCAATCATGATTTTTTTAACATCCGTATCGACGATACGTAAAGTGATAACGAAAGCATCATAATAAGGGAAAGACAAACGTCGGTATCGAACTTATCAAAGGTGATACTATCTTTGAAGTTGTCATACCGTTCATGGGCGATGCTCCGTTTTAATTTGTGCGTGGTGCCGAACTTGGCGTGGTTGATTGTTGAGTCGTCACTGCCTCCAACGATCATGTTTATCATGCATGCTGGGGAGGGTGGATTTGGCGGCACGTGGGGTTGTTTCCGTCTGCAGCAAAGTTTAGTTTAACTTTGTCACAGAGCAATTCCCTCAGGTATCCCTGGTTCAACATCCTGACCACTTCTTGCCGTATGCCGATACAGTCTTCTATTTTGTACCCCCGTTCTTGATGGAACTCGCATAAGATATTTGATTTCCTTGTAACGGGGTGTGATTTCATCTTTTACAACCACTGCACCTTGGTGCCCAGCTTCTCTAGTGCGTACACTATTTCTGAACGAGATGCGTAAAAGTTATGGACAAATAATAAAGGAGGTGTACCTCTTTCGTTTCGGAGTGGGGCGACGTATCTCTGTAGAGCATCCGTATGCCTTGCTGGTGGATGGGAGGATCTTTGTGTATGGTTGGTGCCTGTGAGCACGTGATTGTTTGCCCTATATATGAATTATTCCCAAAAATTCAAATAAAATAATTACTTTCATTATTTTGCAATCCTGTGAATTTTTGTGACGTTTTATGTTAATTGTTTGTATTTTGTTATGCATTTTAATTAGTAAAAATTCAAAATACTTGGCACGAGTATTTAGGGTTTAATTTTACTTATCTTTTGAATTAATTAGCAATTAGGAGTTTACCAAAAAAAATCAAAAATGGTTTACTTTTGGATTTTCGATAGTTTTTTTTATTTGATGCTTGATTAGTTATTATAATTAGAGCTTGATATAATTTGGTTTTAGAATTAATTTAGTGTTTTTAGTTTGATTTTGAAATAGGAGAAGTAAAAGAAAAGAAATTAGAGAAAGAATAAAAGAATTAATTGAAAAAGGGGAGGAAATTACATGGTTTTGAGATAAAGTAAAGAGAAGAGTAAAATTGGGCCAACTTGAATTAAAATACCCTAGCCCAAATCAGACCAGCAGCCCGACCCAATGCAAAGTCCCATTCTGGTCCACCCCTTAGCCCAAACGACGTCGTTTTAACGGCTCTTAACCTGAGCCCTTCAATTTTTCTAATCCAACGGCTCACGTTATTTATTGGCCAAATAATAGAAGTGTCATAAATACCTATAATGTTTGAGATATTATGGAGCATCCTCGTACCCTTTCCCTTCTCCGCCAGCCACCACATCCCCGCCTTATCTCCGCTCTATTCCGCCAACCGCCGCTAGTGTGAAATCGTCGCCGCCGCCGACGGAGCTCCAAATGACCCAAAATTTTTACCACTAAACCATCTTTCCATCCTCTCTCCATTCCAATAACTAAAATTTCTCAAAGATCAATCCAATTCCTCGAATTTTCAAATGAAATTATCCGGCCAAGTTTCAAAATAGTCCAAACCGGCCCAAATTATGGTCTCCTAGCATTCGTGAACATCAGCATTTAGTAACTTTTTCACCCTCTGTTATTTTTCTTTTTCTTCTTTTATTATTTTTTTAGTGGTCAAATTTCTGTCTTTCTTCGTTGTTCTTTCAATCAAATTTGATAATCCTGAGTTACCTCTGATAAAATTCATTAATTGGCTGTGGTAATCAAAGTTTTAATTATTGTGTTAGTTATATTTTGGGTTTAAATAAGATCGTGAATGGTTGAAACAAATAGTTTTTCTTCTTAATTTCCTTATTAGTGAAATATTTTGTTTATTTCTGTTGGTTTAATTGGTTCTCATGATTTTGTAGTTAACTATTATTTTGATCTTGCTTTATGATAGTTGATTTCTGTTTAACCTTAGTCTTATAAGCTAATTAATTAGATTAGATTTTCTGATCAATTGTTAGTTAGAATAGTTTTCAAGTTTAAATAATTCATTTTAGGATTAGATGAATATATTTTAAAAAAAGAGAGAGAAAAGAAAAGAGTTCAAGTACTTGATTAATCATAGTTAATGTTACCAGGGAAATGAATTGGGGGGTTTAATCGATGGGGTTGAATCTGGTTAGTAATTTCAGCATAGCTGAAGGGTAGCTTGGGCATGGGTAAATGTTAATTTTTTTAGAAATAGTAATTTCAAAGCTAAGGCAATGGTAGTTTAGGGATTTAAAGGTAATAAGAATATGATAGAACCCTCTAGGACCTTCCAAAATAAGACTTAACTGAACAATTCAGAAAGTTTAAGGCATAACTTGGGAAAGAAGTTAGAAAATTAGGGACTATGAATTAAAATCTGGAATAAAAAGAGGAAAAAAGTGTGAAGGGGTCTAGAAGCTTCCTCCCCTAATTTTGCCTATAAAAAGGGCATTAACTTGCCTTTGTAGTTTAAGTTTTTAGCCTAAAAAATTCCCCCCAAAAACGTCTTCTCCAATTTCAGATTTGAATTTGAAATTCAAACCTCCAAAAATTCAAAAACAATAGAAAATCAGAAGAAAACTACAAAAAAACGCTATTCTATTGAATTTTTAAGCTAATTTCGAGTGTCAGTGGTGGATGTTGATCTTCTAGCCTAATTTTGATTTGCTGGAGTTTCTTTTGAGGTCTAGTGGTTCGATTTTAGGTATATGCGAGTTCGATTGGGTTTTTTTTTTGGATATTTGCTGTGGCTGTTGATGTAGTTCATCAAGTGTGTTAGTTTACTAGATGATTGCGAGTCATAGTGCTGTTGGTTTGATTTCGAAATTTCTCCTGGGCTGTTGAGTTTAACCTCTGAATTGCATTTGATTTCTGTTGTTGAATTGCTGCTGATTCCTTTTTATCTTCTTCCATTCATTGCCATTTCAGGTACACAGCTGTAATTCTAGCAATTGTAAGCTGAAAACACGAGTCTCAATACATGTGAAGATCTGAAGTTTAAAGTCCAATTCAGTTTTTTTCCTGATTGTGTATTAAAATAGTTCATTCATTGGTGTCCTATGGAATACTGTTTATTTTTGTATAATTGGACCGAATTGCATAATAATTTGATACTAGACTGTCTAATTCACGTTTTGACATCCGTAGCTTCTGTATTACAATTAAACTATGAGAAATAGTACTAAACTATTAGAGCATGTTTGGAAAGCCACTTAGGAATTGGATTTGGGTGTAATTGCACAGTTTGGCATGTTTGTTTGGCCAAGTAATTACTTGGTCAGCATGGAATCGGGTGTAATTGGAGGGGTGTAAATATACTCTCCAATTCTCAAGGGAGATGTGAGAATTGATGGTAATATCACTATGTAATTACAAGGTTATTTTTTATTTTCGTTCCTTTTATTTTATTCTAATTTATTTTCTTTATAACTTTTTAATTTTTAATTTTTAATTTTTAATTTTTAATTTCTTTTAAAATTATAAAATATTTTTTTCTTTGTACATTATTTATCTTCCTTTATTTCTTGTTATTTCATGTAATTTCTTATATTTTATTTTTATTTATTTTATTATTCTATTTTTTGAAACTTCACCTCCTAATATTATAAATAACGAGTCATTTACAAACTTATCATATAACGAGTGATGTAATTAAAGTGGAATTTCATTGTTGAATGTGATTATAAACTTATTATGTTTCATAATGTAAAATTATAGTGGAACTTACTATTATTATGTTGGAATTTGACATATGCTAAATAATTTTTTTTTTAAATTTTTTAAATTGTGTTACATTCATGGTTCTAATTTACTTGTTTTAGTAGTATTAGCTCGCTCGCATGTTGTTCATTTTTTAATTAAAATTGATGGATCCGTTTTGTCAAACATTTGATAATGTTATGACATTATATTTATAAATATTAGTTTATTTTATCAAATATGAATTCCATAATGCTTACAAAATAACGTATATTTTTAATTTTTGTACGTATCTAAACTAAATATATAAAAATTTATAGGCATATATTTAGTATATTAACTTTTAAATTTTGATAATTACTTAATTTAAAATTTAATCTAATTGTGTAATTACACTTGTACAACCAAACAATAAACTTGTAATTACACTATGACAAACAAACATGCCGTCGTAATTACACAACTGAGTAATTACTAGGCTGTGTAATTACTACCCTAGTAATTACACCAATTCTAATTACATGGTAGTTTTCCAAACAGACTCTTAATGATACAGTGCACTTGCTTTTTTGAATAATCGTTTAGAGTTTTGCTACCTGAATACAGTGTATTTGCTAATTAAAAGTCTGGTAATCGTTAATTTTATATAAAATAGCTTATTTGTATAACAAAGGTCTTGAGTTTAGTTTGTCATCAGTTAGGATCCCACTGTTCAAATATCACACTGTTAGCACTATAGTCTCATTCATGTAAGAACAATTTTAAATTGTGATGCTTTAGGTAGATTACTGAATAAAGCTTGAAATTTAGTCATGGGCACATGGGCTCGAAGTGCTGTTTTCTGTGACAATTGGCTTGGGCTCGACGGCCCATTGGCAATGAGTATAGGCTGATAAGTGCTAAGATAAAAAAACTAGTAAAAGGAATTGGGTTGTTAACGTGACTTTATGCTTGTTAACTTCATCTATGAGCTTCGACGTTAATGTGGTCCTGTAATCATTAATTACGATTTTTTTTGTCTTTCAAAGAAAAACAAAAATAGAAAATTGTAGTCACTTTTAGGTCTCCCTTTTAATAAAATGATTAGCCACGCCTCGTCAAATGAAATACAAAAGGCGGGGCCCTCAATAATTGTTATATAAAATACTTAGAATTCGGGCGGACCGTTTAGCGAATTTTATGGTCTTCCCCAAAAATAATAAACGCATAGTTGCTTTAGGCGTGTATTTTAATAATTTTATCTTACTAAATACATGTGCATATTTATGTGACCTAAATCTAAATCTCAACGAAGTCGAAATGTGACAAAAGCCACGGGTACACTGGTGCGACGTGGCTCGAGATACATTTTCACCATGTTGCATATCTTATTAAAATAAAAAAAGTGGGTTATTAATAAATGGCACACAAGTTAGAACATGTTTTACATCAGATAAAATCAAATACAACAGTTGAGCGATCGTGCTAAAACCATGAAATCCGGGAATGCCTAACACCTTCTCCCGGGTTAACAGAATTCCTTACTCGGATTTCTGATTCGCGGACTGTTAACAGAGTATTTTACCTCAGTTCGGGATTCAACTGGTGACTTGGGACCACATTAATCTCCCAAGTGGGGACTCTCAATTTTAATAATAAATCCCATTAAATCTCATTCTGATTGTTCTTTAATTGAAAAAAACTCCTTATTATACCCTTTCGGGGGTGTAAGGTAAAAAGGAGGTGTGACAGCTCTTGCGACTCTGCTGGGATTCAAACCCAGAACTTTGGGTTCAGGGTATAAGAATTCGAGCTCGGAATAATTGTTGTATTAGTTTATATATGATTTTCCTACATGTTCATGCTTTATGTGCTAAATGTTTATCACTTTGATATTATTTAAACTGTATATAGACTATGCCGAAAACCCTTCTCTTCTCACCTCCGGGGATGTGCTTACTAGTTGAGTCTCCCTATTCTGTTAGTGTCAATACCCTGAAATAACAAAAAGGCTGGACAAGTTACTAAGCCGGATAATCCCGCGGGTCCCCGGTATGTAGCCCCCTCCTCGACTCGAGTTGTCCGCTCGGGTACACAGTCTAGAACACATAACCAGGTTTTGAACTTAGAATGACTTGACTTCATAGGAGCGTTTATTTGCATCACGTATGACATAGGGGACTCAACACAGGGGTTAGGTCCGTCTAGGACAGGTTCCCAGATATGAAATGACCACCATGATGCTTTTACGTATTGCATTTATTTGTCTCGGGCCCGCACGCTGGCCGGCTTTTTGAACATCAAATTTTTTTTGTGAAATTGAGAAAAAAAGAAAAAGAGAGAAATAGCAGTGTAAAAAATTCATTGTTTAGTTTTTTTTAAAAAAACCCGATGCCCAAATACTATCGAAACTTTGCTGAAATTGAAAAAAATGGAAATGTTTTGTTTCTAATAGTTTATTTTACTAAAAGCAAAGGAAAACTAAAAAAAAGTCTTTATTTTAGTTTGGGAAAAATAGGTTATTTATTTATTTGTTGACAATAAAAAAAGGAAAAAATGTCATTATTTTGTCTTGTTTTCAAAAATAGAAAAGGAAAATAGTCTGTCTTACCATTGAAAAATGAAAATGAAAAAGAGTATTGCTTTTGAAAGTAGTTTTATTATATGCAAAAAACAAGAATGAAAAAAAAAGAGTCTTGCTTTCAAAAATAGCTAGTTTGTTTCTCCGAACTACGCTGGTTTGATTCTCATCAAGTGTTAGATACGTAGGAAACCCTTGACGGGTCCAACCATCCCTTTTGCAAAAATAGTCAAAAAGATGTTAATTTTTGTTTTTGGTCAAAATAGCCGAATGTCCCTAAAAACGGCACCGGAAGACTGTTTGTGCTATAACTGTCACCTGGAGTCATATCCCAATGGTTAATGAGCACAACCTTAAAATCTTCTCTTTGAACTGTTGAAAGGCCGTATTGGAAAAATTGGTCTTTATTTCTGGAAATTAGAATTAAAAAAATATATAGTGTCTTTTTCTTTTAGGTCATAAATAAGTGATTAAATCGCCTTAATAAATGTACAGGATGAGCACGACTAGAAGTGAACCTTTCTCAATCATGCATAAAATCCCTTTGGAGTTACATTTGTGGTGGAATGATTTAGGCGAAGAAGGGCAAGATGAAGTCAAGAAACATTTAAAGGGGCTTATTGGTTTGCTAGATATTATCAGAGCACTGGTTACTTGCTGGGGCCCAGTACACAACGTGCTCCATTTTTCGGACTCTGGGCTTACCCCGACCTTAAAGGAAATAACTGGCTACATTGGAAAAGATGAAGTTCCTTTAAAGGACAAGTACTTAGTTTCCCCAAGAATGATAACTGCGCACATATTTCTAGACTTTCTGAAGATAATCAGAATCGTCCATAACAAGGATTTGGCAAATGGCTTTTGCACTATGAATTTCATATACCACAGATATAGCCATATTAGGGGTTTCAACAACCCAGGAAACAAGATTTATAGCAAAGGAAACCACAAAAAGTGGGAGGAGAATAGACGTTTTGTTTTTATGGTAGCCTTTCTGGGTCTTTTGGTATTTCCTAGGAAAGATGGGAACATTAACATAAGAATAGCTGGGATTGTCAGCACTATCCTCACTCAAGCTGAAAGTACTTTGGCACCTATGGTATTAGCCGACATTTTTTGTGCCCTCATATCGTGCAAGGTCGGGGAAGATTTCTTCGAGGGATGCAATTTACTACTACAAATATGGATGACTGAACACCTGTGCCATCGACCTCAGCTTTTGAGCTATGGATCTCCATAGAAAACATGCATAGAAGAATTCTACACGAGGATTAAATGGGTCAATTTGCCGGAAGGGTTTAGGGGTTGGACAACATACTTTCGGTCTCTCACTGCTAGTCAAATAGAATGGACGCTCGGATGGATGCCGGTTAATACAATCGTATATATGCCAGCAGAAAGGTTGCACTTTCTCTTGATGGGTCTTAAGAGAATTCAACCCTATGCTCCATATCGGATTTTACGGCAACTCGGAAGATGCCAGATAGTACCAAAGGACGGTGACTTAGTACTCAGGTAGTCGAGATTAGTCTTGACGGACAGTTCCCTGAAGCAAAAGTCCGCCCGATTTAGAATGAATGCCAATACTTAAAGTCAGATACATGCGTGAGTGATCGGGCCAAAGGCAAAGTGTCGCTTGGGGTACTCTGCTTGGTATAGGAGAGAATATGAACATGAGAGGCCAACTAAAAGACCTCACATCCAAGAATTTGCTGAATCATCGAGAGAGCAATGGGTTTCGTTAGCCAAAGAAAATCAGTACAGGACATAAATAAGAAAACTGGAAAAATAGGTCCAAGACCTCAAGTTTGAAAATAGTGTGCAAACTGTGGCTGACAAGGGCGAGAAAAATGAATTGGCCAAAGAAAATGAAGCATTACGAGCCCAAATCCATAAAATGAAGATAACGACTGAAACCCCTATTACGAGTGCCAAAGATGCAAAGCTGATAGACAACTTATGGCAAAAAGTAAATGACTACTATTTCGACCTCAATAAAGCAGAAAGGGAACTAGCTGGGGTTCCAAGACAGTTGGCTAAAAATGCAAAGGAACGAGCCTGCATGGTTTAACAACTAAGAGAAGAACATGATAATAAGGTCGCCAAATTGAAGAAAATAGTCATTACCGTAGAAAACAAAATGAGCAAACAAGCAAAATATTTCAGTGTTGAAAGGTAACATTGCTATATAGCTTTAGCACAATTAGAAATTGATTTGCAACAACTCCATGAGCAAAATCAGCAGACTTTGGAGGCTAGGGCCGAAAAGATAGGGCAGTTGCTTCAGGAAAAGGGCATAATCAGAGAACGAATCCTAGCTATTGCTCATTACATTACCTGGAAGTTCAGAGTATGCGAGAACATGACCCAGACTACTTTCTTCGCGTTAGTGATGGTATTTGTGAAACAGATAATGAGTAACTTAGATAAACTCCAAGGGGAACTTGCATATAGACCCACATCGAGACCGAACGATGTCCCAGTGGCACAAGGAGCTTTAATGTATTCGTGATTGTCATTAGAGTCAATATTTTATTTTAATAGAGTGTGTCAGTTATTTGAGTTTGTATTATTGTTTCGAGTCAGTCTGCATTTTTATTTTTGAAGTATAATAGTTGTTGGTAGCCTTGTTTGACATTTAGAGTATGTCTTGGGTCCTTGTAATAGACATGTTTGCTATTAATAAAATTGAAAATTCCAAAAATTGTATTTGTTATTTTTGCATTCATTTGGTTCAAACAAAATCGCGATATATAGGCAATTTTCATAGGACTCGATCATAGCCAAAAAAACAAAATGAAAAAAAAGAAAAGTGGGAAGCAAAACAAAGAAAATAAAAGAAAAAGAGAGAGGAAAAATTCGAAAAAAAAGAGCCATGGTAAAACAGTGAAAAGGCGAGAATAAAAGAAAAGTTATAGTTGAGAATAAAAGCCGGGATGATGCATGCGGCCGAGCAAATACATATTAGAAACTGATTATTGTCTAGGTGCATTCATGCTCCAAATTTGCGGTTATTTGTTTGTTAATGCCCTAAACACTAATAACGTTGTTTTTGATGATGAGTTCAGACATGTGGTTTAGCTGACTGGTATTCTGGCAACTCACCCATATAATACCCGCTCCAAAGACATGTCAAAAATGGTCAGCCAAGAGATAGAAGCAACTGTTGTTGACCCGGCTAGGGAAGAAGAAGTCGTAGATGTCAACGCTATGAAAGAGGAGATATATAAGTTGAAACAAAAGATGGCCGAAATGTACCAGGACTGGGCAAAAGGACATCCCCTGCCAACTTATCCTGCCAACCTTGCCTATATCCCGCAACTCACTCAACCGTAAGATCCTCCCACAATGAATTCTTCTCCGGCTTACCCGACCTACCAGCAATACTACGCAACCACTTCCCAAACACTACCACCTCCACCACCAAAACAAATTCAATGCTCTCCCCTACTAGTTGCACCTGTGTTCATGGCTCCTCCACCTGTCGTATTACATAGATCTTCGAGCGAACCATTGTTCCAAACACAGGAAAACCACTATTATCCACCTGATCCCACTTTCAAACCTCCTGGACCATACTCTTATACTCCTCTTATTGATATATCAGCTGAAGAAGAAAAGCCTCCTAAAAACCCCGAGTAGGAGGATATGACACGTAAGGTGAAAATCTTGGAACAATCAATTTGAATTATGCAAGGTCTAGGAGCACAGGTGAGTGTCACTTATAAAGACTTATGCTTGTTTTCCGACGTCCAACTACCTGCGGGTTTCAAGTCACCAAAATTTGATATATATGATGGACATAGTAACCTCATAGCCCATCTGAGGGGGGTTTTGTAGCAAGATGAGGGGTGCTGGAGAAAGAGATGAATTGTTAATGGCGTACTTTAGCCAAAGTCTCAATGGGGCGGCTTTAGAGTGGTACACATGGAAAGATCATGCCCGATGGTACACATGGGATGACTTAGCCTAAGCATTTGCAAACCACTTTAAATACAACCTTGAGATTGTCCCCGATTGTCTCTCGTTAACCAAGATTGAGAAGAAACCTGGAGAAAGTTTTAGAGAATATGGATTTCGGTGGAGAGAGGAGGTCGTAAGGGTCAAGCCTCTGATGAAGGAATGAGAAATGGTGGATTATTTTCTGCAGGATTTAGAGCCTACTTATTACGGACATCTAGTGTCAGCAGTGGGGAAAACTTTTAATGAAGTAGTAAAGATGGGAAACATGGTGGAAGAAGGTTTGAAATCCAACAAAATTATGAGTTACTCTGCAATAAAAGCAACTACCCAGGCCATCCAGACTGACACTGGAGGGGTATTGAGAAAGAAGAAAAAAGAAGATATAATAGTGGCGGAGTCGAGAGCGTGGTCTAGGGGTCTTTCACCTTATTATCGCCAACCTCGCCCACCTCCCCAAACCTACCCACATACTCCATATGGCCCAACCACAACACTACTATCCACCTACCATTCCTTACTTCTCAGTTCACCACACCCAAATTTATCCTCAACCTCAAGCACCCTGGCGTGCACCTAGTCCCCAAAATACATACCATACCCAAAATACATACCCACCTTTGAGAAACTACAGAAATCCCAATGGAACCGGTTTTCGACCAAACCCTACTGCCAAGAATGATACATTGCAAAAGAAGAAGACTTTCACTCCGTTAGAAGAATCTTATACCAATTTGTTCCACAGATTAAGATAGCTAGGCATGCCGAACCCAATTGAACCAAAAATACCAAACCCTCCCCCAAGGAACCTGAACCATTCAATAAATTGTATGTATTGCTCAGGAGCACCAGGACATGACACGAAGAAATGTTGGAATCTGAGAACTGTCATTCAGCAACTTATTGATACATAGAGAATTGAAGTGCAGGCTCCAGAGACTCCCAATATAACTCAGAATGTGTTACCAAATCATAATGAGACTCATATGATTGAATAAGTGCAGAATGGATAATACAAGAAGCCATCACAAACTGTGATGATGATTAAAGCAAGTGAGAATAATGCAAATGAGAAATTGATCGGTGTGAAGGTGTTAGTCGCAGTGGAATAGACAGTCAGTGAACCAGTGATGATAGTGAAACTAGAACCTATTAAAGTGACAATACCAGGAGCATTTTTTAAGAATGTGTTGGTTGTAAATGGCGCCCGCACAGAATCGATTATCATTAAACGATGACTTAGTTGCCAGTGGTTAGTGAAAAAGCCGTCCCGTGGAATTATGACCGGGTGACTGTGATGTATAGAGGAAAATAAGTTAAAGAAGAAGTGTGCAAAAATCATAGGTTGACTAGATCAGGGAGATGCTTTGCCCCTGAAGAATTAAGAAAGGTTAAAATAGTTAAAGACAATCCAGCACCAATAAAGAGGGTTGTTACTGAAGAAGAGGCTGAAGAATTTTTGAAAAAGATGAAAGCACAAGACTATTCAATCTTGGAACAATTGAGGAAAACCTCGGCACAGATCTCATTACTGTGTTTATTAATCCATTCGGACGAGCAATGCCAGACGTTGATAAAGATTCTAAATGAAGCACATGTGCCGGAAAAGATCACTATGAATCATCTTGAGAACATTGCAAATAAAATTTTCGCGGTTAACAGTGTAACATTCTCCGATGATGAGTTGCCGTTGGAAGGAACTGAACATAATAAAGCCCTTTACCTCACAGTGAAGCGTGAAGATTCTGTGGTTACTCGGGTGTTAATTGATAACGGGTCTAGCGCAAACATTTGACCTCTCTCCACTTTAGAAAAATTGAAAGTTGATAGTGAAAGAATTCATAAGAATAGTATCTGTGTATGGGGATTTGATGGCGGAGAGAATGACACAGTGGGAGATATTGTGTTGGAGCTAACAATAGGACCCGTGGAATTCACTATGGAGTTTAAAGTGCTTGATGTTGCTGTTTCCTACAATATTTTATTGGGATAGCCCCGAATTCATGCCACAAAGGTAGTGCAGTCTACTTTACATCAAATGGTCAAATTTGAATGGGATAGGCAAGAGATTGTGGTCCATGGGGAGGACAATTCTTGTAATGCTATTACACCTTCGAGGAAGTTGAAGATGACAAAGGTCAGTGGGTGTACCAAGTCTTGGACACAGTGCCAGTTGCTAAAATCCCAGAAGGGGAATGTGTTACTAGGCAAAAGGTAGCAGCTGCGTCTGACATGGTGGCGCCAGAGATGATAAAGAATGGATCTTGCCCGGAAAGGGTTTGGGTGCTTCACTACAAGGAATCATACAACCTGTATCTCTTCCTGGAAATCTGGACACTTTTGGGTTAGGTTTCAAACCCACTGTTGCTGACATAAGGAGAGTCAAAAAGATGAAGAAGAGAGTGTGGACCCTTCCAAAAACTATCCCTCGCCTTTCCTGTTCTTTTGTCCGGCCTGGTACTAAAAGGAGCTCAGCAATAGCAATGCCCAATTCTGGGGTTATAGAAACTGACTAGGAGTTGATCGAATGGTTCGAAAGGTTGTTCCATGAAGTGAATATGTTAGAAGCAGGCGAAGTTCCGAGTAAAATTGATGTGCAGTTTGTGCAGTCTCAGGCCAAGCTTAATAATAAGGAAGCTACACCTCTTCCAACTCGGAAGGAGTCGTGGTAGTTAGTTTTTGATTTTCCTTTGAGTATTAAATCTGGATTATTTCCAAGGTTGTAATTCAGATTTCTATGTTCTGTCCATTTGAATGAGTTAAGCCTTGTTATCCTAAAATTTTAATGAAATGCAATTTTCTTCTCTCTTCATTCTTGATAGCCTTTATTTTGTTTTTCTTTTCTCTCTTGTACAGTCCCTTTTATGCTGGTTTCAATGATGTGTCATGCATGAGGAGTTTCCAACCTAGTCTTGATAATCAATGTGAAATAGTAATACAAGAAATTGAGTGTGATGGCGAGGTAGAATATGATGACGAGGAAGCTTTGGAAGAAATCAGTAAAGAATTAAGTCAATTTGAGGAAAAACCCAAACCTAATTTGAATGACAGAGAAGCAATCAACCTAGGGGATCAGGAGAATGTTCGGAAAACAAAAATAAGTGTCCATTTGGAAGCCCCTCTCAGGGAGGATATAATCAAAGTGTTGATTGAGTACAAAGATGTTTTTGCATGGTCATATAATGATATGCCGGGTTTAAGTACTGATCTGGTGGTCCACAAATTTCCCACTTACTTGGCATGCCCTCCTATCAAGCAGAAGCTGAGGAAATTTAAAATTGATATCATTGTGAAAATCAAAGAAGAGGTCACCAAGCAGTTTGAGGCGAAGGTCATACGGGTTACCATATATCTCACCTGGTTAGCTAATATTGTGCCTGTACCAAAGAAGGATGGAAAGACCAGAGTGTGTGTTGATTATTGAGATCTCAATAAGGCGAGTCCAAAAGAAAACTTCCCACTGCCAAACATCCATATATTGATTGAAAATTGTGCC
This sequence comes from Nicotiana noctiflora, assembly GCA_032618575.1. NCBI lineage: Eukaryota > Viridiplantae > Streptophyta > Magnoliopsida > Solanales > Solanaceae > Nicotiana > Nicotiana noctiflora. The sequence goes on from JASVEL010007491.1 coordinate 60,952, forward strand.
AAACATGAGATTGGTTCTTTCGTGGATTGTTATGCGGGTTATCACCAGATTTTGATGGATGAAGAAGATGATGAAAAGATGCCATTTATCACACCTTGGGGGACATATTGTTATAGGGTCATTCCATTTGGGTTGAAGAACGCAGGGGTGACATACATGAGGGCGACCACCACCATGTTCCATGATATGATACATAGGGAAATCGAAGTCTATATAGATGATGTAATTATAAAGTCAAGAAAGCAGTGTGATCATGTTAAAGGCATGGGGAAGTTTTTATAGAGGCTCCGCAGGTACAATATCAAACTTAATCCAGCAAAGTATGCATTTGGAGTCTCGTCAGGGAAGTTGTTGGGGTTTGTGGTAAGTTGACGCGGTACTGAGTTAGACCTATCCAAAATCAAAGCCATCCAGAAGTTACCACTGCCAAAAAGCAAGAAAGAGGTGATGAGTTTGCTCGGTAGATTGAATTATATCATCAGGTTAATTTTCCAACTTACAACGACTTGCGATCCAATCTTTGAGCTGCTAAAGAAAGATGCTGCGATCAGATGGACATACGAATGTCAGGCAGCATTTGACAAGATTAAAGAGTATTTGGCTAGTCCACTTGTGTTGGTTCTACCACAGTCGCGAAGACCTTTGATCCTTTATCTGAGAGTTTGGATAAATCTTTCGGATGTGTACTAGGGTAGCATGATGTCACGGGAAAGAAAGAGCAGGCGGTTTACTACCTCAGCAAGAAGTTCACATCTTATGAGGTAAAGTACACTCAGCTTGAGAGAACATGTTGTGCTTAACCTAGGTAGCACAGAAATTAAAACATTACTTTTCATCATATACTATATATCTCATCTCGCGATTGAATCCATTGAAGTGCATCTTTCAAAAGCCTATGCCCACAGGGAGGCTCGCAAAGTGGCAAATCGTGCTCACCGAGTTTGATATTGTCTACATAATCCGTACTGCGATGAAAGCACAAGCAGTGGCTGATCATTTAGTTGAGAACCCAGTTGATGATGAATATGAAACTTTGAAAAAATACGTTCCTAATGAGGATGCAATGCATATTGAGGAATCGGAACTAGATTAAAGACCAAAGTGGAAGTTCTTTGATGGGGCTACCAATGCCAAAGGCGTTGGGATAGAAGCGATACTTATTTCTGAGATAGGGCAGCACTACCCTATTACCGCTCAGCTTCGCTTCTACTGCACCAATAATATGGTTGAATACGAGGCATGTATCTTGGGTTTAAGATTGGCTATAAACATGGGTGTCGAGGAGATTTTGGTCATGGGCGACTCGGATCTTTTGGTACACCAGATTTAGGGAGAATGGGAGACACGAGACTTAAAACTCATATTGTACCGGCAATATTTGCATGACGTTTGTCAACGTTCAGTCATTAGATTTTAGGCACATTCCAAGGATTCTTAATGAAGTTGCTGACGCTTTGGCCACTTTGGCATCAATGTTGCATTATCCAGATAAGGCTTATATGGACCCATTGCAGATTCAGTTTCGAGATCAACATGCCTATTGTTTATGGTGGAAGAAGAACTTGTTGGTGAACTATGGTTTCATGATATCAAAGAATACCTTAGAATATGAGTATATCCGTCATAGGCCACGGGGATCAAAAGAGAGCCATTAGACGTTTGGCAAGCGGATGTTTCTTCTGTGGAGGAGTATTGTACAAAAGAACTCCAGATCTTGGTTTATTGAGATGTATGGATGGTAAACAAGCTACAACTATCATGACCGAGGTGCATACGGGAGTTTGTTGACCTCATATGAGTAGGTATGTATTGGCAAAGAAGATTCTTCGACCAGGTTATTACTGGATTACTATAGAATGAGATTGTATCAGTATTGTGCGCAAGTGTCATCAATGCTAGGTACATGGAGATTTAGATCCATTATCTACCATCTGAGTTATATACAATGTCGGCATCATGGCCCTTTGTTGCTTGGGGAATGGATATCATTGGGCTGATTGAGCTGGTAGCATCTAATGGGCACAGGTTTATTCTAATAGCCATTGATTACTTCACGAAGTTGGTTGAAGTAAAAACTTTCAAATTGGTGACCAAGAAGGCAGTGGTCGATTTTGTGGATTCAAATATCATTTGTCGATTTGGAATTCTGAAGGTGATTATCACAAATAATGGTGCCAATCTCAACAGTCATCTGATGGAAAAAACATATCAGCAGTTTAAGATCACGCACCGCAATTCCACCCCATATCGTCCTAAGGCGAATAGAGAAGTCGAGGCAGCTAACAAGAACTTCAAGAAGATACTTCAGAAAATGGTGGAAGGATCCATGCAATGGCATGAGAATTTACCTTTTGCTCTGTTAGACTATCGCTCTACTGTTCGCACTTCAGTAAGGGCTACTCCTTATTCATTGTTGTATGGTATAGTGGCAGTGAGACCTGCAGAAGTTGAAATACCATCCCTTCGGATCATTGCCGAAGCAGAAATTGATGATGATGAGTGGGTCAAAGCCCATTTGGAACAATTGATCTTGATTAATGAAAAACGATTGGTAGCAGTATGTCATGGACAGTTATACCAATAGAGAATGGGAAGAGCATATAACAAGAAAGTGGGTCCGCAGAAGTTTGAAGTGGGGCAATTGGTGTTGAGGCGTATCTTACCTTATTGGGTTGAAGCAAAAGGAAAATTCGCCCCAACTGGCAGGGGATGTTTGTTGTAACCCGAGTGTTGTCCAATGGTGCATTATATCTAACATATGTAGAAGGGAAATGAGTAGAAATAGCTATCAATTCTGATGCAGTCAAGAGATATTATGTATGATTTCTTTATCTTTATGTACCTAATTATATTTGGCATGTTTTGTGATTGAAATGACGAAGACATTTTGTTCTACTATCCAAACACTTTATCCTTTGTTATCCCTTTGAGACTTATTATATTTTCTCTTGTATCCTTCTTTCGGACAACAAAACTTCAGAATCGAGTGGGGAAATTAAGTGGAGAAAATAAAAAAAAAGAAAAAGAAAAAAAAGAAAAAAAAAGAAAAAGAAAGGGGGAAAAAGAAAAACAAAAGGAAAAGAAAAGAAAAGAAAAGAAATGAAAAAGAAAGAAAAGAAGATTGGAAGAAAGGAAAAATCGCAACAACAAAGCGATTTTATGGCCTAAACTACGTTTGACTTGATCCCGAAAGGGTACGTAGGCATCCTCTCACTGAGGTTCAGTCACAACAAAAGAAAAGTCCAAAAATCCCCAAGAAAGATAGTGGGGCAGGAGTTTTGTTTGTTGCGAGAAATATGATTCCGAAAGTTGTAATTTTGAACCCACGTTGAATTATTTTGAGCCTCTATAACCTTCTTTCTAAAACCCATCCAAAAGCCACATTACGGTCCAAAGAAAGACATTCTGATCCATTTTAATAAATGCCAATAAGAGCAGATAAAGTGATGCACGTTGGGGACAACACTCTGGCGCCAGAAGGAAAATAATGAAAATGATAGAGTCTTATTGGTAAAAATCCTCATGGGCACCATAAGGCAATGTGAGTTGAGAGAAATAAAAATGAGGGATTCTTATTTGTTAAAACCCTCACGGGCACCGTAAGGCAATGTGAGTTGAGAGAAATAAAAATAAGAGAGTCTTACTGGTAAAAACCCTCACGGGCACCGTAAGGCGAAGTGAGTTTGAGAGACATCAAAATGAGAGAGTCTTACTAGTGAAAACCCTCACAGGCACCGTAAGGCGAAAATGAGTTTTTGGATGGGTAAATAAAAGAAGTCTGTGGTGGAAAGGTACGCGAAACATGACAAGACAAACAAGGTTGGGGTTTTGGTGGAAGTTGGGTCAATTGACATTTGATTGGTTGGACAGACTACAACAACAACAACAACAACAACAACAACCCAGTATAATCCCACAAGTGGGGTTTGGGGAGGGTAATATGTTCGCAGGCCTTACCCCTACCCGGGGGGGCAAAGAGGCTGTTTCCAGGAGACCCTCGGCTCAAGACATCAACAATAGATGATAAGTTAGTACTATCAATATACTCATACTAAAAATAACATAAAATAACGACATAACACAAAATAATAAAGTACCAGCAATATAAGAAATACGAAATAGATGAAAGGTATACTAATATCCAACAAATAACTCCCTGTATCGGTAGGTTATCAGTAACCTCCAATGATTACATCCTAACTAGCTAATCTCACTCTAGTGCACTGTGAAAATATCCATAACTCCCCCGTAACCTACAACTTTAATGCTCAACTTCCACAATCCCCTATCAAGGGCCATGTCCTCAGTAATCCTAAGACGAGCTAAGTCCTGCCTTGTCACCTCTCCCCAATACTTCTTAGATCACCCTCTACCTCTTCTCATGCCCATCATATCCAGTCGCTCTCACTTTCTCACCGGTGCATCATTGCTCCTCCTCCGAATGTGCCCGAACCATTTGAGTCTTTCTTCCCACATCTTGTTCTCTATAGGGGCAACACCCACCTTCTCTTTAATATCTTCATTCCTAATCTTATCCATCCTTGTATGCCCGTACATCCACATCAACATCCTCATCTCTGCTACTTTAATCTTCTAGGTATGTGAGTTCTTAACCGGCCAACACTCGGTCCGATACAGCATTGCAGGCCTAACCACTGCTTTATAAAATTTACCTTTTAGTAAAGGTGGAACTTTCTTGTCACACAGGACTCCCGTCGCTAACCTCAACTTCATCCAACCCACCCCTATACGGTGTGTGACATCCTTGTTGATCTCCTCGATCTCTTAAATAACTGACCCTATGTACTTGAAACTACTCTTCTTAGGGATGATTTGAGAGTTAAGCCTCACTTCCACTCCCGCTTCCATCGGCCCCGCCCCAAATTTGCACTCGAGGTTTTCCGTCTTTGTCCTTCTCAACCTAAAACCTTTAGACTCAAGGGCATGTCTCCAAACCTTTAACCTTTCATTTACACCGCACCGTGTTTCATCAATTAGGACTATATCATCAACAAATAGCATGCACCATGGCACCTCCCATTGAATATGATGCGTTATGACATCTATCACCAGGGAAAATAGGAAAGGGCTGAGTGCCGACCCTTCGTGCAACCTCATAAAAACTGGAAAATGCTCGGGATCGCCTCCTACTGTCCTAACCCGACTCTTAGCTCCTTCATACATGTCTCTAATCACCCTAATGTATGCTACCAAAACCCCTTTAACCTCTAAGCAACTCCATAAGACCTCCCTAGGAAGCCTGTCGTACGCTTTCTCTAAAACAATAAACACCAAGTGGAGAGCCTTCTTCTTATCCCTGTGCTATTCTGACATCCTCCTAATAGATGGATAGCCTTTATGGTAGATCGCCCCGCATAAACCCGAACTGGTTGTCAGAGATAGACACCACCTTTCGCACACTCATCTCCACCACCCTCTCCCAGGCTTTCATGGTATGACTCAGTATTTGATACATTTATTATTGTTATAGCTCTGGATATTGCCTTTGTTTTTATACAACGGAACCATTGTACTCCACCTCCCCTCTTCAGGCATCCTATTAGTCTTGAATATCACATTATACAACCCAATAAGCCATTCCAATCCCGCTCTACCCACACACCTACAAAGTTCAACCAGAATTTCGTCTGGCCCGGTAGCTCTAACCCCCCATCTTACGCATTACCTCGATGACCTCATCAACCTCAATATCCCTATAATAACTTAATTCATGGGGAATGTCGGCTTTCCTCAATCCAACTAGTACAATACCCTGATCCCCTTCTTCATTTAGGGGTTTATAAAAGTAGGTGTGCCATCTCCTCTTAATCTGGTCTTCCCCCATCAAAACATTTTCGTCCTCATTTTTTATGCACCTCACCTGGTTCAGATCCTGAAACGCCCTCTCTCTTAGCTTAGCGAGTCGGAATAACTTCTTCTCCCCGCCTTTGCTACCTAGTTCCTCATACAGATGAGCAAAAGTTACTGTCTTAGCCTCCGTTACTGCTATTTTCGCCTCCTTCCTAACTACCTTATATCTCCCTATGTCCACTCTCTTCTCCCCCTCGCCAGTGCTCCTTACTAACTGCAGGTAAGCTGCCCTCTTTGCTTCCACTTTACCTTGGGCAGTTGCATTCCACCACCAGTCTCCTTTATGGCCACCAGCACGACCATAAGATAACCCTAACACATCTCTTGCCGCCTTCCTTATACAATCAGCCGTCGTCAACCACATAGTGTTTGCTTCCCCACTACTTCCCCAGGTTCCCATTGGTTGGACAGACTAGGCCGGTTAATCCAAAATGAAAGGTACGATCAATGGTACTAGCCGTTCCACTCAGATAAATCCTATCCCTTTTCAAATCATTCATTTTCAGAGACTTTCAATCCTTAACCTTCGAGGTCATTGCATTTCATTCTCTTGAAATCTGTCTATAAGCGTTTCAGTGTTAGTTCTATTCAAAAAAAAAGAAGGATGTCAAAGCTAACTACCAGCTTCCTAGTTGTATGGCACAACGAGGTTGGGACATATCAAAAGAAAGTAAAACATGAAAGGGAGAAGCAAAGTTTCACAAGAAGGGAACAAAAATACCAAAACAATAATACAGGGTAAAACATTTGGGTCATCAAAATTAGAGGATTGAAAGTCAGCCGGGAAGTCGAGACATTTCAAAGCAAGTCCAAGGGAGCATGTCAGAGCAAAGTCGGAAGCAGGAACATGGACAACAAGAATGCCAACAGCTAAGTACCATTTTATATTAATTAATCTTTCTTTGATTATAACAAGGGCAAAAAATTTTCTTTGTAAGCAGGAGCCCACCTGGAAAATAAGGGAATATTTTTAACCGCAGCAATCAGGAGCCCACCTGGAAAACAATGGAATACATTTCAAGCATAGTAGTTAGGCACCCACCTGAAGAACAAGGGAAGTATAATGCAAGTTTTATCTTTCAACTTTAACATTGGGTTACACAATGCGCCCAGTTATCAAACTGGGGCAGAAAATTTTCTTTATCTTGTATGTCTGTTGCAATTAGGAGCCCACCTGGAGAACAAGGGAATACTTTTCAAAGTCAGCAAGCAGGACCCCACCTGAAGAATAAGGGAATATCTTTCAAAATTTAGTAAGTAGAAGCCCACTTGTTCTATCTTTCAAAATGAAGCAAGCAGGAGCACACATGGAGAACAAGTGAATCCATTTTAAAGTTTAGCAATCAGGAGCCCACATGGAGAACAAGGGAATACTTTTCAAATTCAGCAATCAGGACCATACCTGTAGAACAAGGGAATATATTTCAGGTTTATCAGTCAGGCACCCACCTGGAGAACAAGGGAAGTACAATTTAAATTTTAGCCTTTTAATTCTAATATCTGATAACATGATGTGCCCAGTCACCAGACTGGGGCAAAATAATTTTCATTGTTTGTCTATTTCTATCGCAATCAGGAACCCACCTGAAGAACAAGGAAATAATTTTCAAGCATCGCAATCAGGAGCCCACCTGGAGAACAAGGGAATACTTTTCCAGCATCAATGTCAGGAGCCCACCTAGAGAACAAGGGAATACCTTTTCAATCATCGCAAGAAGGAGCCCACTTGAAAAATGGACACATATTTCGAATTATAGTAGTTAAACATCATCATGAGGAATGGCAAAACATCGCCAAGGAAACAACAAGAATTCCATTGGAAGAACACAAGATACAAGTTCAAAGAAACCCAAGAGCAAGTTTGAAGACATAGATATGATCTTTTGTAATTCATTGATCATAGCTTAGGCTAGCTTCTTTTGTTTTACTACAGTGTAATAAGGAAGTCAGCGAGCGGTAGCAGCAGCAACAACAGTAAAATCACAGCTCTTGGTAGTCCCAGCTACCAAACATTCCCGAACTACACCGACCTGATTCCTGTTTAGCCCAGGATATGTAGGAAACCTCTGAAGTAGGGTGCGGTCAAACTTTTCAAAAAATGTTTCACAAGGGATATTCAAACGGGCAAAAATCGCTCGTATTCGCTCACTTATCTTTGCCCGAGAACTCTACGTGTTTCCGAGCAAAGAGGGGCAGCCGTGAGCAAGTGATTTTTTGCCCTTTATATGAATTATTCCCAAAAATTCAAATAAAATGATTTCTTTCATAATTTTGCAATCCTGTGGACTTTTGTGATGTTTTATGTTAATTGTTTGCATTTTGTTATGCATTTTAATTAGTAAAAAATTCAAAATACTTGGAACGAGCATTTAGGGTTTAATTTTACTTATCTTTAGAATTAATTAGCAATTAGGAGTTTACCAAAATACAAAAAAAAATCAAAAATGGTTTACTTTTGGATTTTCGATAGTTTTTTTTATTTGATGCTTGATTAGTTGTTATAATTAGAGCTTAATGTAATTTAGATTTAGAATTAATTTAGGGGTTTTAGTTTGATTTTGTAATAGGAGAATTAAAAGAAAAGAAATTAGAGAAAAAGAATAAACGAATTATTTGAAAAAAGGCAAGGAATACAATGGTTTTGAGATAAAATAAAGAGAAGAGTAAAATTGGGCCAAATTAAATTAAAATAACCCAGCGCAAATTCAACCAGCAGACCAACCAAATGCAAAGCCCCAATCCAGTCCACCCCCTAGCCCAAATGACATCATTTTAATGGCTCTTAATCTGAGCCCTTCAATTATCCTAATCCAATGGCACACTTTTCTTGGCCAAATAATAAAAGTGTCGGAAATCCCTATAATGTTAGATACATTATACAGCCTCCTCGTACCCCTGCCTCCTCTCCGTCGGCCACTACAACCCCGTCTTATCTCCGCTCTATTCTGTCGTCCGCTGCTAGCCGGAAATTGTCGCCGCTGCCGGCGGAACTCCAAATGACCCAAAATTTTTACCATTGAACCATCTTTCCATCCTCTCTCTATTTCCATGGCTGAAATCCCTCAAAGATCAACCCAATTCCTCAAATCTTCAAATTTAACTTTCCAGCCAAGTTTCAAAATGGTCCAAACCGGCCCAAATTCGTGCCCTACACTCCCCATCCCTCCCTCATCACTAATTCCTACCCAAAAACCTTCGAATCTCACCAGTCCGTCCCCGATTCCACATCTAGGGCTTGGTCTCTGAAGTCAAGCTCAAATTAAACCCTGCTATGGCATCCTAGCATTCGTGAACATCAGGATTTAGTAAGTTTTTCTCCCTCTCTTATTTTTCTTCTTTTTTCTAGTGGTCAACTTTCTCTCTTTCTTCGTTGTTCTTTTAATCCAATTTGATAATGCTGAGTTACCTCTTATAAAATTCATTAATTGATCGTGGTAATCAAAGGTTTAAATATTGTGTTAGTTATATTTTTGGTTTAAATAAGATCGTGAATGGCTGAAACAAATAATTTTTCTTCTTGATTTCCTGATTAGTGAAAAGATTTTGTTTATATCTGTTGGTTTAATTGGTTCTCATGATTTTGTAGTTAACTGTTGTTTTAATCTTGCTTTATGATAGTTGATTTCTGTTTAACCTTAGTCTTATTAGCTAATTAATTATATTAGGTTTTCTAATTAATTGTTTGTTAGAATTGTTTTCTAGTTTTAATAATGCATTTTAGGAATAGATGAATATATTTTAAAACAAGAGAGAGAAAGAAAAGAGTTCAAGTACTTGATTAATCAGAGTTAAGGTAACCAGGGAAATAAATTGGGGGGTTGAATTGATGGGGTTGAATCTGGTTAGTATTTTCAGCATAGCTGAAGGATAATTTTGGCATGCGTAAATGGTAATTTTTTTAGAAATAGTAATTCCAAAGCTACGACAAGGGTAGTTTAAGGATTAAAGGGAATACGAATATGATAGAACCCTCTAGGACCTTCCAAAATAAGACTTAAGTGTAAAATTCAGAAAGTTTAAGGCATAACTTGGGAAAGAAGTTAGAAAATTAGGGACTAGGAATTAAAATCTGAAATAAAAAGAGAGGGAAAAAGTGTGAAGGGGTCTAGAAGCTTCATCCCCTAATTTTTCCTATAAAAAGGGCATTAACTTGCCTTGTAGTTTAAGTTTATAGCCTCAAAAATTCCCGCCAAAAACTTCTTCTCTAATTTCATATTTGAATTTGAAATTCAAACCTCCAAACATCCAAAAATAATAGAAAATCAGCAGAAAACTAAAAAACACTATTTTATTGAATTTTTAAGCTAATTTCGAGTGTTAGTGGTGGATGTTGATATTCTAGCCTAATTTTGATTTTACTGGAGTTTCTTCTGAGGTCTAGTGATTCGATTTTTGGTATATGCGAGTTTGATTGGGTCTATTTTTTTTTTTTTGATGATATTTGCTGTGGCTGTTGATGTAGTTCATCAAGTGTGTTAGTTTACTGGATGATTGTTGGTCATAGTGTTGTTGGTTTGATTTCAAAATTTCTCCTGGGCCATTAAGTTCAACCTCTGAATTGCATTTGATTTCTACTGTTGAATTGCTGCTGATTCCTTTTCATCTTCTTCAATTCATTGCCTTTTCAGATACACAACTGTAATTCTAGCAATTGCAAGCTGAAAACATGAGCCTGAATACACGTGAAGATCTAAAGTTTAAAGTCCAATTCAGTTTTTTTCCGGATTGTGTATTAAAATAGTTCGTTCATTGATGTCCTGTGGAATTCTGTTTGTTTCTGTATAATTGGACTAAATTGCATAATAATTTGATACTAGACTGTCTAATTCACGTTTTAACATCCGTAGCTTTTGTATTACAATTAAACTATGAGAGATAGTACTGAACTATTAGATGATATAGTGCACTTGCTTATTTGAATAATCGTTAAGAGTTTTGCTATTTGAATACAATGTATTTGCTAATTAAAAGTCTGGTTGTGATGACCCTGTCTATCATCACGTGAGTTACCACCCCGTTTTCTCCTTATTAAGTTATTTCATGTTGCTATACCTGTGTTAGAGTCTATTGAGTGGATTCAGATTAATTCTGGTTGAAAATAAGGCATATAGCCTCTTAGAGTGAAGCTTGTTTATGAAAAGTCAACCTGAGTTAACTATATGGTTAGAGGGCTCGAAATCGATTTTTGGTGATCTGGTTAGCATCGTAAGGTGATTTTCAACTTAGGGTAGCGATCAGAATTTAATTTGGAGTTCCGGTGTAGAAATAGGCTTGAATTTGCTAAGTTGGAATTTTGACGGAATTCGATCGATAAGTGAGATTTTGATCCGGGAGTCGAAATGGAATTCTGACAGTTGTAGTAGCTTGTTATGTGATTTTGGATATATCTGCAAATTTTCAGGTCATTCGAACATCGTTTGATTGGGTTTTTGATTGAATGTCGGTTTCGGAAGTTATAGTTGAAACTTAGGCTTGAATCCATCATGATTTGATGATTTGTGTGTTTATGGCTGTGTTTTTATGATTGGAACAAGTTTGTATGGTATTATGGGATATGTTGGCATGTTTGGTTGAGGTCCCGAGGGCCTCGGGGTGATTTCGGGTGTTCAAACAGATCATTTTGGTTAAGCTAGGACATCAGATTTTTGCTGTCATAAAGTTGCAGGTTTTTGTTCAATGCGATCGCTGGGGTGCAATTGCGATCGTATAGAAGGTTTGTGGGAGGCTGTGATTTTGTTCAATGCAATCGTGGTCAGTGGTGTGCGATCGCATAGTTGGAGAAATTTGTCTTCTGCGATTGCATAAGTGGTTGTGCGATAGCACAGAGTATTGGCCAGGGGTCCCAGGGCCTGATTGTTTTTCTGTGCGATCGCATGATTTAGAATACGAACGAGTAGTATTAATTTATGAAGGAATGCGATCGTGGGGAGATGAGTACGATCACATAAGCCATTTTGGAGGGGTGAAAAATTTGTTCTATGCGATCGCAGGTCTGGTGATGCGATCGCATAGTGAAAAATATAGACGGGCAAAATCAGTTAAAAATCATATCAGTCGCGAGGGTTTCATTATTTCCCCCATTTTTGCACTACATTGAGAGCTAATTGACAAAATTCGAAGGGGATTTCATCGGGAAGTGATTGGAGGTAAGTCTCGTGGTTTTAATACATCATTTTATCAAATAATCTTCTATTAATCCTCTGAATTTGGGTAAGAAATCAAGAAAATTAGGGCTTTGAGCAAAAACCTTAAAATGGAGATTCGAAGGACCATTTGTGGTCCGAATTGGGAGTTCTTTATATGTATGGACTCGTGTTGAGATAAGGATTCTAAAAATGTAACTTTTGTAATGTTTCGAGAAGCTGGTCTGAGCTCGTGTTTTGCTAGTTTCGAGATTTTTCATGTATTTTGATTGTTTTCGATTGGGTATTGTTCCATTAGCCTATTTTGATATATTTGTACTGATTTTGGCTAGTTTTGACGTGCGTGGATGTTGGTTCGAGGAGCTTAGGCGTCGCGTGCTCGAGTTTTCACCGGATTGTGGTGGGTAATACTTGTAAATGATGTCCTGAGGGTTAGTAAACCCTGGACTTGCACATCCTATTGCTGTATGGAGGTGACTTGCACGTCGGATAATGGGCGTGGGGTGGAGCACCATTGGGGATTGTGACTTGGTCCGTCCTGCTTAATAAATAATAACACCTAATTGCTTGAAATGGAATTGAAACCCTAATAAAGATATTAATTATCATGAATTGGACTGATTATCATGTTTTGGGCTTCGTGCCGATTATCTGAATCCTTCAGGAATTGGTATTACTGTCTTGATAATACTGTGCATATTTATATCTCAATCTAAGGTTTTAAAAATGGTATTTTTCTACTCAGCATTTTTATATGATTTGAAAAACTTGAACAAGGTTTTGATGACATTTTTAGCTGTGAGCTGATATGATACTGTTGCCCGAAGGGCTTTTTGATTATTCATTAGACTGATTGGAGCCGAGGGCTATATGTGAGGGCATGAAGATTTATGTGAGGAGGCTTTCAGGACTCGAGTGATATGTGAGCGTATGCATACACATGTATGGATCAGACTGCACGCCGCAGTAGCATGTTGCATGGATCAGACTGCATGCCGCAGTAGCATGTTGCATGGATCCGACTGCATGCCGCAGCAGGAGTGATGTTGATATTGCGCTTGGGCTGTTGGAGCCCCTTCGGAGTCTGAACCCCCACAGTGAGCGCGAGCGCCTTTGCATGGATCGGGCTGTACACCACATCGTCATATCCATTGCATGGCATACATACATTGGTTTACTTGTACTCCGTGGAACGACATTTAGCACTCATAAATTACTGGCATACATGCCTTATCTGCTTTATTGACCAGATCTCCTAGTGGAAATTGATAAGGAGTGCTGAGCCCAAGGGGCTGATTTGAGTGCAACTTGCACTGTCTGAGGTTGTACCAGGTATTGAGCTGTCATAATGAAAGGAAAAAATGTTAAATAGAGAATTCTAAATAATCTACTCTCATATGCTGAAAAGGAATAAAATGATAGTGTATTGTAGTTTAAAAGACGGTTCTATATTATATAGCATGAGATAGTGCTTTGTGTGGTTTTCTTTTCCTCAGCACTATTTACTTTTATTACCGCTGAGTTGGAAGTACTCATTAGACTCCCTACACCATGTGTGCAGATTCAGTTACATGGAGGCTTAGTTGAGCTTGGTGCTGGTTTAGACCCAGTTGGGATCATCGAGGTAGCTGTTTGGCATCCACAGGACCCGACCTTTTCCCCTTACTACTCTGTCATTGTTTATTCCGTGTACTCTTAGACTTGTAAAGTTATTGACAGTATTGACTGATGCTCTGATAGAGGCTCTTGGCTCGTGACCCCCGATCTTTGCGAAGTTACGTTGTTTTAGAAGGTTTTGGGATATTATTATATCTATTACTTTAATTTGGGTTCTTTCTCTAATAATGACTTAAAATAAGTAATTTTGAGCTCTAAGCTCGGGATGAGAGTGTATTTGTCGGGCTGACCTAGCAAGGTCATGGGCGCCATCACGATCGGGTTTTAGATCGTGACAAGTTGGTATCAGAGCCTAGGTTACTACCTCTCATGAGTGATGAGCCGGTTGGTAGAGTCTTGTGGATCGGTACGGGGATGCCTATGCTTATCCTCAGGAGGCTGCAAACCTTTTAGGAAACACTTCACAATCTTGGAATTCTTATCGTGCGTACTTGATTAAGCTTGAGATGTAATTCTTGAAATTCCTTCCACACGTCTGTATGCGCACTCGAGCACTCAGTAATATAATTGCCTTGATGGCTTGTGACTCTCCGATTGAGGGGCGAGATATGATCTCCGTGAGTTTATGTTGGGCCAGTCGGGAGGACTTGAGGCCAGATCTTTGTCTATGGCTTGAGCACCAAGGTGCTAATTCTGCGAGCTGGTATTATGAAATTTATATGACCAGTATTGTCTCAAATTGTGGAAATGGCAGCTTGATAATGGATGAGCTGTTAGGTGTTGGACTCTTATTGTGATCCGTTGTGTAGCCCCTAGCTATGGGCGTGTTGAATATGTTCATGTCTCTTAGTGGAAAGGTAAGTACATTACGTGTGGTAGTAGGAGTTCAGACTCAGAAAGATCGAATGTGTTGTGCTATGTGCATTGTGATGTCTTGTCAAATTGTCAATGTATTGTTAGGATGGTTTTGGTGATTCTCTGGCAGGTGGATAGGCTAAATTACAAAGGAAACTCTGCCGAAATTTTTGAAAAATTAGGGACTTAGAAAAGGTCTTGTCACCTAAAGAGTGGGCTTAACGATTGTGTGTGTATAAATGTAAGAACTGCAGAAGAGTTAAGGCTTCTGATGATTCGAGTCTCTGTCGAAGCTTGTAAATGACTCGAGTTTAATCTCATTGTAACATTGTGGCATCATTTGAGTAAGAATGCTATGAGAGGTTAAAAATGCTTTGATGTATGGCTTCGAGCCAAGTTGGGGAGGTTGCCATTGATTAACTAATTGCACGATTGTAATTTATGTTTGTTCTGTCTCTAGGTATGTTGGGAAATTTTGGCGAAGGTTATATGGTGCTTCGTTGATATGAAGAAATACCAGGATGTTTTGAACTGCTTTTGATAAATAATGCTTGGTGTGTAGAAAGGAATGATAGCCATTTGTGTACGTAATCATGTTCTAATGTGTCAGAGTTCTAACAAAGCACGAGTGGTTCAATTTAATAAGGGTGTATAACGCCCGAGAATGGTTTTGCGGTGTTCAAGATTTTGCTTGTAACAGTCATGTGTCTTAAAATTGTGTGTGTTGCTAAAGACTGTGCTTTTGTTAGAAGAAATCGAGACTTGTTGTATGTTATGTTAATTATTGGATTCTATGTATCCGTATTGGAAGGTAATGATAACGAAATCGCATAAAGTCCTGCAAAATAAAGTACTGTAGAATGTGGTACTTCTGGGAAATATCTAAGAAAGTATTCAGTGGCCTCTAGGTCCTAGACCGTGTGGTTTTATGTATGAGTCTTGTGTGGTAACCTGAGTTGAGGTATTGTGGCATTACAGTAAGGGCTAATAATAAATTAAAGATGAATCGGAAAGGAAATTGGGTAAATGGAATAGTTTGATAATAAACCGAGACAGTATGATAAAGATACGAGTAATTCTTGGTATGTGTTTGAAGTAATGGGTCTTGCACGTATTGTACAGCAAAGCTCTTGAATGCTGGCAGTTGCGTAGCTCGATATGGGTAGAAGGATCCAGTCCTGGCAGTTTAGTTGGAGCAATGGAATTGAGAGAAAGAGTTCGTGAAGTGTTTTACCGTAGTCTGAACATGAGTATATCTTCTGTTGGTATGCGAAACTTGGAATGTGTAATGATTTTCTTCTATATGGGATCATGAAGGTCCTTGACTAGTTGAGTGCGTCGATGTTTGCGGCGTAGGAGAGGGATAGAAGTTTCCATGTATCTTAGTGCGGTATGGTATTACGATATTCTCTTGTTGGGTCGACTGTAATGATCGAGTTGTTGATGGCATAGAGAAATTTCTGAATGGCTTTCGTGGTATGTATAGAAGCTTGATGTGTGTTATGTACTCGAATGGTGAAGTGTGGAATCGGTCATAGTGATTCATGTGCTATATAGGTGTTCGAGACTAGGAGTTCTCGTAAAACCACCTATGCAGTGGTTGTATATCGTAAATATCAGCACCGTTTAGCGGTTGTTGGAAATTGGAAGCACTAGTGGCTCTCTCTTTGCTTGATATGATGAATTTGGGCTCGGATATTTGTTTGCAGACTGGTTGTCATAATTTGGGTTGTCTAGAATAATGTGATATGGACTATGTCAGAAAATGCCACAAATTGCATAGCAGAGTGCATCAGATTATGTTCCAGCAGGATAGTTGTACCCCAGGGCCAGCGAACAGCTGGTAGGTATTGCTTTGTCGGTTGGGCCTTCGTGGCGGATGTCAGTGTAGAGGTATCTACCATTGATTCAGTTCCGGTAATTGAGGAACCTTGTCGGATGCATTTCTTGTGGCCGTGCTTGAGGCTATACATGTTTATTGTAATGAGCAACTTGACTCGATGTGCATTTCTTTTGTGAGGGTTTTATGTGGATCGGGCGCCGCCACAGGTATGGTATCTGGATCGGGTGGCACGCCGCCACGGGTATGTCATTAGAGCAGGTTGCACGCCGCAACAGTGTAATGTGAAAATAGATTTAATTATATATTATCTGGTATACAATACTCCCTGGCTTCTGAGGAAAAGCCCGTATTGGGTACCGCTCGGAAAATAGCACATCGGTTGTGTTCTTTCAGGATTTGATATATATATATTAATTGAATCAGTGTGGGTGTGATTGATTTCTTGAGTTTAGACCTAAATATGTGTGTGGATGACCGTTTTGAGCATGGTGACTTGAGGTGCTTCAAGAGTAATAAGTGTTTGGATAGAATCATGAGTCGTGGCATGGCCACGTGATGTTATGACCTTCGAGGAGGATTCAGGTACTCTATGATGTGAGACGAGATCTCAGTTCTATGTTATGATGGTACGGAGGAATTGAATTACAGTTCTTTTGTTTGAGTTAGTTGTTACGATTTGAGTATGTTCAGACGTTTCTTATTGGAGCCTGTGTTGTGCTCGTCGCGGCTTAGGTCGGTGTTGAGGTGTCATATCACCAGTGCGGTATGTTATAATCGAAATGATCATTGGAGTCATTAATGAATGCGAGTATATATGATTTCAGCTGGTTAGGAAGGTAATATCGAGGTTTGGCTCCAAAATCTGTTGTGGTATTAGTTAAAAAGGGAAATGCATTTATGAATGGTTAACCTGATAGATGGGTTCGGTATATCGCGTGTTTCAGCTGCCGTAGGCGGTATATGAAGGTGTTGGAATAAGACTTTAGCTAATGAAAAAAGGCTTTTCAGTTAGAATTTGGTTATCATGGCCAATTGTTGTGATCAAAGGCCATCGTCTCGAGTGATTGGGTTGTTTGATACATCATATATTCTCTCACCCGGAGTGGCGAGTATGGGAAATTGCAGTGGGTTCGGGTGTATCCCGAGTATAGGCATGGGATTGGGATTTGGTATATGATTTCGAAAAGTGCAATGTGGTCTATGGTTCAGATAGACTGTGGAAATTCAGCTATATTGTGTTATCGGACTTGTGATAGATAGGATGAAATGGCATCACCCCGAATATATGCTTGGTAAGGTCATTCAACTAATGAGTTGCTTCTAGTACAACTATGGAACGGTCGAGGACGAGCGTTTGTTTAAGTTGGAGAGAATATGAAGATCCGGTCAGTCGTCACGTGAGTTACTGCCCTGTTTTCCCCTCATTAAGTTTTTTCATGTTGCTACACCTGTGTTAGAGTCTATCGAGTGTATTCGGATTAATTCTGGTTGAAAATAACGCATATAGCCTCTTAGAGTGAAGCTTGTTTATGAAAAGTCAACATGAAGTTGAGTATATGGTTAGAGGGCTCGGAATCAAATTTCGGTGATCTGGTTAGCTTCGGGAGGTGATTTGTGACTTAGGGGAGCGATTGGAATTGAATTTGGAGTTCCGATGTAGAAATAGTCTTGAATTGGCGAAGTTAGAATTTGGGCGGAATCCGATCGATAGGTGTGATCTTGATCCGGGAGTCAGAATGGAATTCCGACAGTTGTAGTAGCTTCGTTAGGTTATTATGGATATGTCTGCAAACTTTCAGGTCATTTGGACATCGTTTGATTGGGGTTTTTATTGAATGTTGGTTTCAGAAGTTATAGTTGAAACTTAGGCTTGAATCCGTCATTATTTGATGATTTTTGTGTTTAAAGCCGTGTTTTTATGATTGGAACAAGTTCGTATGGTTTTATGGGATATGTTGGCATGTTTGGCTGAGGTCCCGAGGGACTCGGGGTGATTTCGGGTATTCAAACGGATCATTTTGGTTAAGCTAGGACATCAGATTTTTGCTGTCATAAAGTTGCTGGTTTTTGTTCAGTACGATCGCAGGGGTGCAATTGCGATAGCATAGAAGGTTTGTGAGAGGCTGTGATTTTTTCAATGCGTTCACGGTCAGTGGTGTGCGATCGCATAATTGGAGAAATTTGTCTTCTGCGATCGGATAGAGTATTGGCTAGGGGTCCCATGTCCCGAATATTATTCTGTGCGATCGCAGGATTTAGTATTCGATCGCGGGGAAATGAGTGCGATTGCATAAGCCATTTTGTAGGAGTGGAAAATTTGTTCAATGCGATTGCATAGTGAAAAATATAGACAGGCAAAATCAGTTAAAAATCAAATCAGTCGCGAGGGTTTCATTATTTCCCCCATTTTTGCACTACATTGAGAGCTAATTGATAGAATTCGAAGGGGATTTCATCGGGAAGTCATTGGAGGTAAGTCTCGTGGTCTTAATACGTCATTTTATCAAAGGATCTTCCATTAATCCTCAGAATTTGGGTAAAAAATCAAGAAAATTAGGTCTTTGAGCAAAAACCTTAAAATGGAGATTTGAAGGACATTTGTGGTCCGAATTGGGAGTTCTTTATATGTATGGACTCGTGTTGAGATAAGGATTCTAAAAATGTAACTTTTTTTTAATTTTTCAAGAAGCGGTCCTAGGGCTCGGGTTTTGCTAGTTTTGAGATTTTTCATGTATTTTGATTGTTTTCGATTGGGTGTTGTTCCTTTAGCCTATTTTGATATATTTGTACTGATTTTGGCTAGTTTTGACGTGCGTGGATGCCGGTTCGAGGAGCTAAGGCGTCACAGGCTTGAGTTTTCGCTGGATCGAGGTGGGTAATACTTGTAAATGATGT
Organism: Nicotiana noctiflora; assembly: GCA_032618575.1. Classification (NCBI taxonomy): domain Eukaryota; kingdom Viridiplantae; phylum Streptophyta; class Magnoliopsida; order Solanales; family Solanaceae; genus Nicotiana; species Nicotiana noctiflora. The sequence goes on from JASVEL010007491.1 coordinate 80,176, forward strand.
CCTGAGGGTTAGTAAACCCCGGACTCGCACATCCTAGTATTATATTGAGGTGATTTGCACGCCAGATAACGGGCGTGGGGTAGAGCACCATTGGGGATTGTGACTTGGTCCGTCCCGCTTAATAAATAATAACACCTAATTGTTTGAAATGGAATTGAAACCCTAATAAAGATATTAATTATCAGGAATTGGACTGATTATTATGTTTTGGGCTTCGTGCCGATTATCTGAATCCTTCAGGGATTGGTATTACTATCTTGATAATATTGTGCATATTTTTATCTCAATCTAAGGTTTTAAAAATGGTATTTTTCTACTCAGCATTTTTATAAGATTTGAAAAACTTGAACAAGGTTTTGATGACATTTTTAGCTGTGAGCTGATATGATACTGTTGCCCGAGGGGCTTTTTGATTATTCGTTAGACTGATTGGGGCCGAGGGCCATATGTGAGGGCATGACGATTTATGTGAGAAGGATCTCAGCCCTCGAGTGATATGTGAGCATATGCATACACATGCATGGATCGGACTGCACGCCGCAGTGGCATGTTGCATAGATCGGAGTGCACGCCGCAATAGTATATGGATCGGGCTGCACGCCGCAACAGGAGTGATGTTGATATTGCGCTTGGGCTGTAGGAGCCCCTCCGGAGTCTGAACCCTCATGGATCGGACTGTACGCCATATCGTTATATGCATTGCATGGCGTACATACATTGGTTTACTTGTACTACGTGGCACGCCATTTAGCACTCATACATTACTCGCATACATGCATTATCTGCTTTATTGACCATATATCCTGGTGGAAATTGGTAAGGAGTGCTGAGCCCAAGGGGCTGATTTGAGTGCAGACTTGCACTGTCTGAGGTTGTACCAGGTATTGAGCCGTCATAATGAAAGGAAAAAACGTTAAATAGAGAATTCTAAATAATCTACTCACATATGTTGAAAAGGAATAAAATGATAGTGTATTGTAGTTTAAAAGACGGGTTTGTATTATATAGCATGAGATAGTGCTTTGTGTGATTTTCCTTTACTCAGAATTATTTACTTTTATTACCGCTGAGTTGGAAGTACTCATTAGACTCTCTGCACCATGTGCGCAGATTCAGGTACCTGGAGGCTTAGTTGAGCTTGGTGCGGGTTTAGACCCAGTTGTGATCGTCGAGGTAGCTGCTTGGTGTCCGCAGGACCCGACCATTTCCCCTTACTACTCTGTTATTGTTTATTCCATGTACTCTTAGACTTGTAAAGTTATTGACAGTATTGACCGATGCTCTGATAGAGGCTCTTGGCTCGTGACCCCAAATCTTTGGGAAGTTACGTTATTTTAGAAGGTTTTGGGATATTATTATATCTATTACTTTAATTTGGCTTGTTTCTCTGATAATGACTTAAAATAAGTAATTTTGAGCTCTAAGCTCGGGATGAGAATGTATTTGGTCGGGCTGGCCTAGCAAGGTGCTGATCGCCATCACGACCGGGTTTTGGGGTCGTGACATTGGTAATCGTTAATTTTACATAAAATAGCTTATTTGAATAATAAAGGTCTTAAGTTTAGTTTATCATCAGTTAGGATCCCACTATACAAATATCACACTGTTAGCACTATGGTCTCATTCATGTAAGAACAATTTTAAGTTGTGATGTTTTAGGTAGATTAATGAATAAAACTTGAAATTTAGTCATGGGCACAGAGGCTCGTCGTGATGTTTTCCGTGACAATTGGCTTGGGCTCGACGGACCATTGGCAATGAGTATAGGCTGATAAGTGCTAAGATGAAAAACTAGTAAAAGGAATTGGGTTGTGATAAGTGCTTGTTAACTTCATCTCTGAGCGTCGACGTTAATGTGGTCCGGTAATCATTAATTAGGATTTTTTATCTGTCAAAGAAAAAACAAAAATCGAAAATCGTAGTCACTTTTAGGTTGCCCTTTTAATAAAATGATAAGACGAGCCTCGCCAAATGAAATACAAAAGGCGGGGCCCTGAATAAATGCTATATAAAATACTTAGAATTAAGGCGCACTGTTTAGCAAATTTTATGGTATTCCCAAAAAATAATAAATGTGCAGTTGCTTTAGGCGCGTATTTTAATAATATTATCTGCCTAAATACGGGTACACATTTATGTGACCTAAATCTAAATCTCAACGAAGTCGAAATGTGTCAAAAGCCACGGGTGCACTGGTGCGGCGTGGTTCGAGATATACTTTTACGATGTTGCAATTCTTATTAAAATAAAAAGCGGGTTATTAATAAAAGACACACATGTCAGAACATGTTTTGAAATCATATAAAATCAAATACAACAGTTGAGTGACCATGCTAAAACCACGAAATCCGAGAATGCCTAACACCTTCTCCCGGGTTAACAGAATTCTTTACTCGGATTTCAGATTCGTGGACTGCTAACAGAGTCATATTTTTCCTTGATTTGGTATTTAACTAGTGACTTGGGACACTATTAATCTCCGAAGTGGTGACTCTGAATTTTAATAATAAATCATGTTCTGAATGTCCTTTAATTGGAAAAAACACCTTCTTATACCCTTTCGGGGATGTAAGGTAAAAAGGAGGTGTGACAGTGCCGGTCTTTGTTGGGGTGTGGGAGTTGTTCTTGTCATCCTTAATTGCGTCGATCTCTCATCGTATCTGAGTGTATCATTTTTAACCATTGGGTCAGCCCATTAAGATCTTCCTCGTCTGCTCATACAACATCACAATAGGCGTTGTGGATTTCCTCCCATATGGTAGGGGGATATTTCATGAGACGACTTAGTAATTTCTTGGTTGCCCTCGAACCATCCCTATTTAGCTTGTTCTGGAAAGCGGCAGCTGCCATACCTTCCGATACATTTGGCAGGCTCATGCTTACCCTGTTGAACCTGGCCAGGAAGTCCCTCAGTTATTCCCCTGTGGTTTGCCTGATGACAAAGATGTCGTTGACTGTTGCTTCCGCTTTCTTTGCTCTTGCATGGGCAGTGACAAATTTATCTACCATTTCCTCAAACGTTGATATTGCCTTATCTGGTAGCTGGGAGTACCACGTTAGGGCCCCTCCCATCAGCATCTCACCGAACGTCTTTAGCAGCACCGATGGTACCTGCTCTTTCGATAGGTCATTACCTTTCACGGTAGTGACATAGTGGATTAGATGATCTTCGGGATCTGTGGTTCTGCCGTATACCCTTAAGTATGGTGGCATCTTGAAGTTTTTTGGGATAGAGTGAGGAGCAGCTTCTTCGGTATATGGTTGTTCGATGAATTTTCCCATGTCGCGTTTTGGCAACATCTTGGGAGCACTAGGGATCTTGTTTACCCTCTCTTTATGCTCTTTCATTTAGTCGTGAAGAGCCCTGTATTCACTCTCCATTTCTTCCATCTTCTTTAGGATGGCTGATAGCGTATCATCATTGACATGTACTTCGATGGGTCTGTTATTTGCTCGTACAGCCTCAGGTTTACCTATGGCAACGGTGATGCTTACCGTTGGCATACTCCTCACGTTACTTTGTGGTGACTTCTCAACCAAGGCACTTAGAGTACTTGTTAGCCATTCTTCCAGTAGCTTCATAACCACCGTGGGCGCTTCCTTAGCCGCAAATGTGGAGGCTCCTTTTTCATGCAAGATCATCAGAACTTCAGATGGAGAAGGTGAAATCTCTGTACTTGGGGTGGTACTAAGGGTTGCATTCAAGATACCCTCGTCACTAGCCTCGTTGAGAAGACCAAAGAGATTGGTCATAACACCCACTATTGCTTTCGATCGTGTGTTATTTTTGGCCATCTTTTTGTATGGTGTAGAGAATGGTTATTGGTTGTTCTCTTGGTGGATACTATGATTTTGATTCTTGGAATGCCCATAGACGGCGCTAAATTTTTCAGCTCAAAAGTTATCCATCTACTTTATAAGCTAAGAAACAATCAAAAATGAATAAGGGTAAATCATAATCAAATATAATATGATCTAGAGATAAAATAGATGAAATTATTGCAGTAGATCTAATCAGATGAACTCGAGAATGAGTGTTCATTAGAATTAGAGATAGAGAGAGAGTGAGAGAAAATAAGAGAATTGTATTATTTGAAAATATTCATTCTCCCCCTTTACAATGGGAAGGTCCCCTTTATATAGTAGGAGGCCTTCATCGAAATAATTATAAAAGTATAAAAAGTGGTTGACGTCCTTCTAGCGAGGATGCCAAGTTTTAACTGGCATCGCCTTTGTCCTTACGTCCAAGCCGTAACCTTACTTTAGTAGACGTATGCTCATTGGTGTACCCTTCGGCGTAGAGACGTTGATGGTAAAATTTGACCCCATACATACAAATCCGACCAGTCGACACGTGCGATACCGTCATGTATCCCATATTTTCTGCTTCCTTATGTCTTATTATAAGAGTCTCGGGTGAATGAGTCGATTTGGATTGGTTTTGGATGGAAATAAGACACTTAGTCTCTTTAAGGAAGGCTTGTTTTGGAAAACTCAATCGGATGTTGACAATTGAGTTAGAGGGCTTGGGTGTGATTTCCTGTGATTCATTTAGCTTCGGAGGATGATTTGTGACTTAGGAGTGTGATCGGAATTGATTTTGGAGATCTGGTGTAGAATTAGGCTTGAATTGGCGAAGTTAGTATTTTGGCGAATTCCGGTTGGTAGGTGAGATTTTGATCCGAGGGTCGGAATGGAATTTTGAGAGTTGTCGAAACTTCATTAGGTAATTTTGGATGTGTGTACAAAATATTAGATCATTCGGAGGTGTTTTGGTTGAGTTTTTGATCGAATGCGAGTTTCGGAAGAATTGGATAAACTTAGGCTTGAATGTGATGTAATTTGATGGTTTAGGTGTTATTTATGGTGTCTTGATGATTCGAGAAAGTTGGTGTTGGATCATGTTTGTGCTTTTGTGTGAGGCCCCGGGGGCCTCAAGGTGATTTCGGATGGCTATCAGGACGATTTTGGACTTAGTGAAATTGCTGGTTTTTGCTGGTATCTGGCGTTTTTGCATCTGTGGAAGAAGGGCCACATATGCGGTTGTGCAGATGTGGGTGATTGGTCATAGGTGCGGATTTTTAGGAAAGAGGCTTCTTCCTCAGGTGCGAGCTTGCAGACGCATCTGCAGTGCCGCAGATGCAGTTGGTGTATCGTAGAAGCGAAGTGGAGACGTTTGGTCATTTCCGCAGAAGCGGATGGTTATCCGCAAATGCTGTGTTCGTAGATGCGGATGTGTGACCGCAGAAGTGGACGTGGATTTTAAATGAAGATCCGCAGAAGTGAAAAAATAACAGCAGAAGTGGTGGTCGCAGATGTGGAAATGGGACCGCAGATGCGAAAATCCCTGTTATCAGAAGGGTTTTAATTCTCATTTTGTTCCGCGAGCTTAAGTCCATTTCTACCATTTTAAGCAACCTTAAGAGCTATTGGACGGAATTTGAAGGGGATTTTGACTAGGTGTGATTGGAGGTGAGTTCCTTGGCCTAAATACGTGAATTATGGTAGAATTTACATTGAAATTTGTGGAAATTCATAAAAAGAGGGTAAAGCTAGGGCTTAGGAATTTGGTATTTCACAGTGGAATGTGAGGGGTCAAATGAACTCTAATTTTGATAAAATTAATATGTATAGACTCGTGGCGAGATAAGGAATTCAGTGATGTTAATTTTCTAATTTTGTGGGCCCGGGGCTCAGGTTTTGCCAATTTCATGATTTTTGATATTTTTTGAGTCTTTTCGATTGGTTTGTGTTCCCTTAGCCTATTATAACGTATTCCTTGTGGTTTTGAGTAGATTCGATGCTCAAGGAGGTTGATTCACGAGACAAGGGCATAGAGAGCTAGTATTTTGGCTGGCTTGAGGTGAGTAATGATAGTAAGAGATATCCTAAGGATTTGAAACCTCGAATTTGCATAATGTAGTGATGTATTGAGGTGAAATGCACGCTTAAGTGGTTGTTTACTACTAGGGAGTGTGACTTGGTCCACGCCGTTTGATATTTTACAGCGTATTTGACTAAGTTGATTTGTTTATCATCGTGATTTGGGCTTATTGCCATGTTTTGGGCATAAAGCAAATTATTTGAATCCTTCAAGGATTGTTATCGCTATTTCCTCACTGTTTTGACACGTTATTTGAACTCAGTCCTAATGATTATACTGTTTTGCAAACTCAGCCTCTTTAAATGAAATTTTGAGACTTTAAATGATATTTCACTGATGTTTGGCTAAGAACTATTATTTTATTGATGCCAGAGGGGCTTATGATATTTTCTGGAGTGAGTGAGGCTTTCAGGCCTTGAGCGTGAGGTGAGGAGGCTTTCAGGCCTCGAGTGTGATGTAAGAAAGCTTTCAGGCCTTGGTTTTATATGCCACAAGGTGGCTTGATATTGCGCTTGGGCCGTATGGGGCCCCTCCAGAAGTCTGTACACCCCCAGCGAGCGCGGATACCCATGTGATGTGATATTGAGCCCGAGGGGCTGCTACTGATCTAAGTGATGTGATACTGAGCCCGAGGGGCAGATACTATTTCTGAGTGATTGATATTGGGCCCGAGGGGATATTTCTATTCACTATTTACTTGATATTTCACCTCATTTAGTGGATTTACTTTTAAAAAGGGAAATTCACTTTTATCCTGTACTTTTCTACTGATTTACTATTTTTACTGTCTGATATAGAACAACCTTGTGTTGTTATGTGCTTTCTTACTTTCAGTTATTATTTATTGTTGTTACTTACTAGGTCGGAGCACTCACATTACTCCCTGCACCATGTGTGCAGATACAGGCATTGTGGAGTCTACCCCTGAGCATTGATTCTTCCCAGATCAGGAGGCTAGTCGGAGTGACGAGGTAGCTCTCGATGTCCACAACCATTATCTCTCCTATTTCATATATTTGGATTTTCCTTCGGACAGCTATATTAGACTTTACATTTTTGTATACTTATTTTAAACTCTGTAGTAGCTCATAACTTATGGCATCCTGGTTTGGGATGTGTCGAGTTGGTATCGTATGTTGGTACTGTTATTATATGTTTTATCACTATTTACACTTGTTCTGGAATTGCTGAAGGTTTAGAAATTGCTAAAAGAAGTAATTGCGTTGTTCCGGCAGGCATTGTCTTCACGACCAGGATGGGAATTGGGTCGTGACAAGTTGGTAACAGAACCTAGGTTACTATGTCTCGTGCGTCATAAGCTAGTTTCGTAGAGTCTCACGGATCGATATAGAGACGTTTGTACTTATCCTCGGGAGGCCGTAGAACCTTATAGGAAAAACTTCACATTCTTGGAATTTTGTCGTGAGAACTAGTTGATCCGAGTACTAAACTTCTCCTTGTTCTATTCTATCGCAGATTGTGAGGACACGAGCTATCAGATGTGATGGACGACCACTAGTACTACCTGCTGATACTATTTGAGGTTGTGGACGCGGTCGTGGTAAAGGGAAGCAGCAGGGGAAGCACCTATGGATCCACTAGTTGCCCCAGATCTGGACCAGGCGACAGCACCAATTCAGGCACCATCTGTGCCCATTGTGATTTTGGGGCTCCTGGAGACATTGGCTAGATATTGACAGTCTGTACGGGCCTAGCTCAGGTGGTTTTGGCCACGACAGTAGTAGCAGCAACTTCACAAGTCGGGGGAGGCAACCAGACCCTCACTAATCCCACACCTGAGCAGGTGGTGCAATGATTACAGACTCCAGAGGTATCTCCAGCTTAGCCAGTTGCTCCGGTGTAGGAGTTTAGGGTTCTAGTTATGCCCTAGGACAAACAGCGTCACCTCGAGAGGTTTGGGAAGCTCCAGTCTCTGATATTTATTGGAGCCGAGGGCAAGGATGCCCAGGGTTTTCTTGACATATGGTAGCGGATGCTCCGCAAATCGAGGATTCTTGAGTCCAGCAGTGTGGCTTTTACTACTTTTCAGTTTACTGGAGCTGCCTTCACTTGGTGGGAGGCGTATGAGAGGCATAGGCAGGTTGGTGAAGTACCTTTATCTTGGTAAGAGTTCTCCACTCTTTTCTTGGAGAAGTATGTACCGCGGTCCTGTAGGGAGGAGCTGCATTGGTAGTTTGAGTGGCTACGATAGGGAGACATGACTATGTCTCAGTATGAGATGAGGTTCTCAGAGTTGGCTCGTCATACAGTTTGGCTGGTTCCATCTGAGCGTGAGTAGATAGATTTGTGGATGGCCTTAACTATCATTTTCGTATTCTTATAACTAGAGAGAGAGTATTGGGTGCTTCATTTGAGGAGGTAGCGGATATAGCTCGAGATATTAAGTCGGTTCTCTACCAGGATTGGGAGGAGGGGGAGGCCAAGAGGCCTCGAGGTTCTGGCAATTTCAGTGGTGCTCCTTCGAGAGGCCAGTTTTTAGTAGGGTAGGGGTCGCTATTTCAGGCCCACTCAGTCGGCCCGTTCCGAGTATCGTGGGGCATCTTCAGGTTGTGGTTATCATGGTTCTCAGTAGAGTCAGCCATCCTCAGCACATGGTTCATCTCGAGCTCTATTTGTTCAAGGTTCTTATAGGCCAAGTGCGTCAGCCAGTCACTGTAGTGCACGGGGTTCCCTTCAGTCATGTTCTCCAGCACCTGGGAGATGAGTGCGGAGAGTTTGGGCATATGTGGAGGCAGTGACCTCATCTAGCTACTAGCTTATCTCAGTAGAGGGGTCAACCCTCATATTTTGGTCCAGTTTCTTCAGCACCCGCCCTGCTAGTTAGGGGTGAGGGTCAGGCAGCCAGGGGTTGCCCCAAGGGCGGAGGTCAATCGGGTGGTGGTCAGGCTCACATTTACACTCTTCAGGGTAGGATAGATGCCATTGCTTCAGATTACGTCATTACAGGTAATATTTTAGTCTGCCACAGGGATGCCTCAGTCTTATTTGATCCTTGTTCTACCAAATCTTATGTGTCCTCATATTTTGTTCATCATTTGGGTATGACCCGATGGTGTCTTCCTTTACATTTTCATGTATTTACCCCAGTAGGTGGTACTATTATTGAAGACCATATGTGTTGGTCCTGTTTGGTGACTATTAAGGGTCTGGAGACCCAAGTTGATCTATTGCTATTAAGCACGATAGATTTTGATGTTATTAAGGGCATGGACTGGTTATCTCCGTGTCATGCTATTTTGGAATGTCATGCTAAGATAGTCCCTTTGGCTATACCGGGTGTTCCGAGGATCGATTGGCGTGGCGTGACTGACTATGTTCCTAGCAGGGTGATTCTTGTGAGCACGTGATTTTTGCCCTACATGAGAATTACTCCCAAAAAATTCAAAATAAAATAATTTTTGTGTTGTTTGCAATATTTGTGGATTTTATGTTATTTTTCTTTTATTATTTATGTCTGTGTGCGTGTGTTTATTTGTTTAAATTAACAAAAATACAAAATATGTCACATTTTTGCATTTAGGACTCATTAAAAGTAATGAAGTTTATTTTTCAAAAAAATATAGAAAATTACAAAAAAAATATATATATATATGTATTTTTGCATTTTTTAGGGTTTAATATCAAACTTGTGTGATTTATTTTTGATTGATATTTATTGGTGTGTGTTAATTACTAGTATAACTTAATTAGTATTATTATAAGTTAATTTTATTTTTTGTAATTTAGAATTTTTTGTTTAGGAATTAAATTAAACAAAAAGAGAAGAAGAAAAGAAACAAAAATAAAAGAGAAAATCGGACCAGGCCCAACACTCCAAGCCCAATTCTTGAAACCCAACCCAAATACATCCAAATCCGAGCCATTTCCAAGTTGAACCGACCCGGCCCCATTTTAATTCATTTGATCTCAGCCGTTGGTTGTTAAATCCAATGGTTAAGATTAAAGTCTCGATTTTAATACACAAAAAACCCCCAAGACCCATTTTTCATTTCATTTCCCCCTCCCCTATCATCTTCAACGCTCCTAGTAACACCCTGTTTAATGCTCTTTTGAGCCGGAAATCAGAGAACACATGGGGGGGACTGATTAAAGGTTAAAAGTAATGCACATGAGAGAGAATAAACAGGCTGGAAAAGTTGAACTATTGTTTGGAAAAAGAGTTCTGTTTTTGTCTATAAAATAGAAGAGAAACAGATAGGGATGAGGGGAGTTTCTTATAGATAGAGAGAATTGGAGAGAGGATTTAAAGAAAATTCGGAGAGATTTTAGAGAGAACACACACACACAAAATCTAGAGATCAGCTCCTCTTCTCTAAGAAGAGGTCAGAAAATTTCCTAAGTGAGCAACTCTCATCTCCTATACCCCTATACTTTCATCTTCTCTACCAAAAACGACCCATCTCCCTGAACTTCCAGCTCACTTTTGTCCAAACGATCTCTCTGATTCTCTGCCTCACCATCTGTTGGTTTGAATTTTGCTCGAGCCGTCGTTGATCGTTTGGTTTCAGTTGAAGTTTTTTAAAATAGATTCATGTTTCAGAGTTTATCTTTCAGTTATGATATTTCTAAAAAACAAATGAGCGTGGTTTGAGGCTCAATTTTGATTTCTGGGAGAAGCGAGGTTGCTAGAGACGTTGAGGTTACTTCTAATCTCCTTCATTTCATTTTGGATCTGATGTTTGTGGTTGTAGCTATTGCATTGCTATTTTAAGATGAGTTTGAATTTCACGTCATTTTGTTTGGGTATGATGTTTGTGGTTGTAGCTGTTGTATTGCTATTTTAGAATGAGTTTAAAGTTCGTGAGCTACTGATGAGTGTTGATTTATTAACTTGGGACTTTTATTGCATGTATACAAATTTGAATTATTCCTGCTGTATCTATGCTTAAATTTTCTCTATTCATTGTGTGTGATTTCCAAATCTGTCAATACTCGATCTTGTGTTAAAATTGAGATTAATCATCTTTTTAAGTTGAAAGTTTGATGTGATTTGAATACCCGTGATGAATGACATTTTGAATTTGCAAAATAAGTGTCAGTTGTTCTTTGTGGATTTTTGAATTCAAAGTAAGTTTTTTTGTTTTGGTATGCAACGATAAAAGCTTGCATCGTAGTCTCCCTGATGACCTACTCTATATTTCATATCCCAGTAGTCTGGCCGATATTGTTGTGTTACTGGATTTGTCCCTTTGTCCTCATTATGAAGTGTCATATCACACACATGATTAGATACAAGTTTGATTCATTCAGTATTTGGAAAAAGAAGCAAACTGGGAATAAATCTGATTAAGGCGGTAGTAGCTTAATGTCAGAAGTGATTTTTGATACTTTGTCACGGGTAGTAATTATCCCCTCCTTTGTTTTGAGAAACTTGTGTAAATATTCTTTTCCTGAATATGTATCCCATGCATATGTAAATGTTCCAAAAAAGGTAGATTTGCTTCCTGAATATGTAAAAAAAAAGTGTTTTGAATCACTGTTGTGTATTCTGCTTTAGGTGCGTTCAGGGGAGCTAATCTTCATGATTTTAGAATTATGCACCAATTTTAGTTCATATAAGTCAAATGGTAGTAGAACAACATTCTCTGGTTACACTTGTTGGCAATGATCGAGGTGAGCCATAAGAAAATGAGATCAAATAGTTTATGGCCCTTAAAGAGTGAGTTTAATAACCCTTTAAAATAATTGGAAGTGTGCCGTGCCGAACAAAAATGACGAATTGCGTGGCCGTCATTTTAGTTTATCTTGAATTGATCCTTAGACTCGGAAGGACCGTTTAGCGAACTTCACGGTCTTTCCCAAAGTTAACAACACGATAGGCTCTTTAGGCACGACTTTAATAAAATTACTTTCCTAAATACGGGTGCGCATTTATGTGACCCAAATCTTATTCTCGGCGAAACTGAAACGCATTAAAGTCATAGGCGTACTGGTTGCGGTGTGACACGAAATGTGTTTTCGTGAAGTCACAATTCTTCTAAAATTGAAAAGCGGAATATAAAAGCACATAATTAAAATATATAAAGAAATCAGATAAAAACAAAAATCGCAGTTGAGCGACCATTCTAAAACCACGGAATCCGGGAGTGCCTAACACCTTCTCCCGGGTTAACAAAATTCCTTATCCAGGTTTCTAGTTTCGCAGACTATATTATAGAGTCATAAATTTCCTCGATTCGGGATTAAACCGGTGAATTGGGACACCATTATTTTCCCAAGTGGTGACTCTGAATAATTAAATAAATTGATCTCGTTCCGACTGTCCTTTAAGTGGAAAAACTCCTTCCCTGATTATTATTATACCCCTTCTTGGGGTGTAGTATTAAGCAGTGGCACATTTACACATGTGTGTGAAAAAAGAAGGTGTGACAGCTCTGACGACTCTGCTGGGGATGAGTAACCCAGAACTTCGGTTCAGGGTTTAAGGATTCGAGCTCATGTTAAATTGCTGTTTTTGCTTATATGTTTTGATCAATCTGCTACATGTTTACCGCTTTGATATTGCGTGAACTGTATATATAAAACTTTGCCGAAAACCCTTCTCTTCTTACCTCCGAGGATGTGCTTACTGGTTGAGACTTCCCTTTCTGTTAGTGTCAATACCAAAATTAAGAAAGAGAGGCCGGATAAGTTACAAAGCCGGACAATCCCGCGGGTCCCCGGTACGTAGCCCCCTCCTCGATCCGAGTTGTCCGCTCGGGTACACAGTCTAGTACCACCAAAAATCAGGATATTTAGCCTAAATTGGAACGCTTATTTGCATTATGTTGCATTTGACTTAGGGGACTCAACACAGGGGTTGGGTCTGTCTAGGACAGGCAACCTGAAATAAAAAAGACCATCCTGTCGCATCCTGTTTGTTTCATGCAATTATTTGTTTCAGACTTGCATGCCGACCAACTTGTAAATATTGAGGAAAATGAAGAAAAAAAAAGAGAAAAGAAAAATATCAGTGTAGAGAGATAACTACTCATTTTTAGAAAACAAACCAATGCACAAGTAGTGTCGAAACTCTACTGGATTTTGAGAATAAAAAGAATACAAAGAGAATTGTTATTTTTAAAACAGTTTGTTATTACTTAAACGAAAAAAAAAATGTTTTTTTTAATTTTTTTTTTAAAAAAGTGATTTTCTTCATAAAAAATATAGTTATTGGTTTGTCAATAAAGTGAAATTTATAATAGTTTGTTTTATATGCCAATGAATTGAAAAAAAAATAATAGTTTTTTTTCAAAAATAGTTCGTGTTGCTTGCTAATAAAAAAAATATAATAAAAAAATACATAAAAGAAAAGGAAATGTCATTGTTTTCAAAAGTAGTTTGCTTTATCGGACCGAACTACGCTGGTTTGATTCTCACGTGGTGTGAGATACGTAGGCAACCTTCATCGGGTCCAACCTCCCCTTTTCCAAAAATAGCCAAAAATATCAAAATTAATTTTTCGTTGTAAATAAGTTGAGTGATGCCATTTTGAAAAACAGCCGAATGTACCCGAAAGGGACGCTGGAAGGCTGACTTTGCATAAACTGCCACTTTTGGGTCATTTTATAGATTTTAGTCAATTGACCCTCACAACCTTATAATCTTCGTCCCCGAGGCGCCGAAAGGCCGTGTTTGTAAAAACAAGGTTTTTATTCCAATTTGAAAAAAAAAGAAAAAAAAGGGAGGTTAATAACAAGCGAGGTTTTCATGGATAATTGAAAAGGAAAATCTGGAATGACGCATGCGGTGAATACATATAGAAATGGTTAACTGATTAGGTGCATTGCATCCAACGTACGATAACATATCTGTTAAACTCAGTGAGCTAACAAGTTTGTTGCACTTCCAGAGAAGTTTAGCAGTTGACTTGACAGAATATACTGGCCAATCGCCATTACCGTACTAGATCAAAAGGTCCAATTCCAGCAAGCATGTCTAGTCCCGGCAAAAGTCTCGATGAAGAGAAAACAGAGATACAGATCATGAAAGAGGAGGTGGACCGGTTGAGACAGCAGATAACAGAGATGCACCTAGCCTGGGCTAGGGGACAACCATCACCAAACCTTCCTACTCTTACACCAGCACCAGAGCGTCCGCCCATTGACCCCTCGACAAGTGCACCGATCTATCCATATCATTAAGGGGAAAACCCTTATACATCCCAGGTTCCACCAGCTAGACAAAATCCTCCTCCCCCGGTTACCCCTGTTTTTGTGGCACCTCCACCTGCTACTTTACAGAAGTCGTCTAGTGAGCCGCTTTTTCAAATCCATGACAATCATTGCTACTCTCCCGATCCTACCTTTAAGGCTCCTGAACCGCATTCACACACCCCTCACTGGGACGACCCGGCAGAACCAGAAAGACACCCCAAACGTTTGGAATAGGAGGAGGTTATTCGGAAAGTTAAGAGCCTGGAGCAATCCTTCAGGAATATGCATGGTTTAGGAAACCAAGTCAGTGTTGCTTACAAAGATCTGTGCCCATTTCCAGATGTCCAGTTGCCCGCTGGGTTCAAAATGCCCAAGTTTGATCTATAAGAGGGGCATGGTGACCCAGTAGCCCATCTCCAAGGTTTCTGCAGCAAAATGCAAGGAGCCGGAGGGTGAGATGAAATTCTGATAGCTTACTTCGGTCAGATCTTGGCAGGGTCTGCACTAGAGTGGTATACCAGGCAGGATCCCAGCAGATGGTTTACATGGGCTGACCTGGCCCAAGCATTCATCGGCTAGTTTCAATATAATCTTGAAGTAATCCCTGATCGCTTATCATTGCTAAAGTTAGAGAAGAAGCCTGCCGAAAGCTTTAGAGAATTTGGGTTTCGTTGGAGGGAACAGGCAGCAAGGGTAGATCCACCGATGAGAGAAAACGAGATGGTAAATTACTTCGACTCTGGAGCCAACTTACTTTGGTCACCTGGTGACATCGGTTGGTAAATCTTTCAATGAAGTGGTCAAAATGGGCGGAATGATAGAAGAGGGACTTAAGTCCAATAAGAACTTGAGCTATTCCGCGTTAAAAGCAATGACTCAAGCTATTCAGAATGGCACAGGGGTTGTATTCGGGAAGAAGAGAAGAGAAGAAGTTGCAACAGTAGAGGAGGGTACTTGGTCCAGATCGAAAGGTCCTTCACCTCATTACCAAGCCAGACCTTACCACCCAAATCACCCTCCCCGAAACACATATCCACCACCAAGGGCCTACAATAACCCTCCAGGACCAAGTTTCCGAGGGAATCATGCCTTCAGAAAGGAAAAGGCACAAAGAACATTCACTGAGTTGGGAGAAACTTATACTGCTCTGTTCCACAAGTTGAAGCATATAGGTTTGTTGAGCCCTGTTGAGCCAAGATTGCCAAATCCCCTACCCTAAAATATGGATCGCTCCGTAAGCTGTGAGTATTGTTCAGGGGCTCTCAGACATGATACCGAGAAATATTGGAAACTGAAACATGCAGTGCAAAATCTTATTGACACCAATAAGATCGAGGTTCAGACACCAGAGGCACCCAACATTAATCAGAATCCATTGCCGGCTCACCCTTAGACCCATATGATCAAATTGATACACAAGGGAAGGGAAAATTAAGAAGCCCGATCTGTATTCCAAAGCAAAACCAATCGGCAGAAGTTGGTATATAAGAAGTCATGCTTGGTAATTAGGAGGAGTTTCGGTGGTTTGTTTTTGTTGTCATTTCTTTTGTCCGAGTTGTTTCCAGGGTTGTGACCTAGATTTTGTCTTGTAG
Source organism: Nicotiana noctiflora (assembly GCA_032618575.1). Taxonomy (NCBI): domain Eukaryota; kingdom Viridiplantae; phylum Streptophyta; class Magnoliopsida; order Solanales; family Solanaceae; genus Nicotiana; species Nicotiana noctiflora. The sequence continues at coordinate 95,808 of JASVEL010007491.1, forward strand.
TGAAACCCTCTTATCTTTCCATTCTGGTCATTTCAGTTTGCTTAGTCTTATCAAGTTTCATTTCAGGTTTGTATTTCTGGTTTGCTTGTTTGTATTTGAACCTTTTTCTCCATTTATTGATACTTTCAGTCTTTTATTACCCAGTCGTCTTTTTGTTTAGTTCTTCTATCTTTGGATTTGTCATTTGTTCGAACGCCGATTCTAATGACATGGCATCGCACATAATTTTGGCCTAATATTAAGGGTTAATCATGAAGAAATTGGAAGATAATCAGGTCATTTTAAAAGAAATAAAAAATGATTTGAGATTATTTGGAGCCCGAATCATGTGAGACTGGGGCAGGTAAAACACGAAGAACCCCTTAAAGGAAAATTGGACATGCTAAGAAAGGGTTCGCTCGTGATACTGAAATGAAAGTGTCATCCAGCAATACTTTAAAATGACAGATGAAAAGGCAAATGGACGATATGGTTATCAATCATGGCATAACCAGAAGATGTCGTAAATAGGTTGATTGTACTTGGCATGTTTTTAAGATTGGAATGACAAAGGCATTTTGTTCTGCTATCCAAACACTTTATCCATCGTCAACCCTTTGTGCCTTATTTTAAAATCTTTCATACCCCTCCTTCGGAATTAGTTGCAAAGACTAGAAACACAATGTTTGAAAGACAAGAGAAGAAAGGGATAAAGAAAAATAAAACAAAGGAAAACAACAAAAAGAGATAACGAAAAGAAAAGAAAAAGAAAAATAAAAAAGAGAAACTTGAAAAAAAGGAATTGGGAACTACGTTTGACCTGATTCCTTAAAGAGGATAGGTAGGCGCTTTACCGCTCGGTCATAGTGTAAATAAAGAAATAAAAATCCCCAAGTAAGAAACTGGGGCAAAGAAAAATTGTGTGTTGATTATAAATAAATCTAGGTCCGGAGGTTGTAAATTTTGAACCCAAAATTGATTTGTTTTGAGCCTTTAATACCCTTTCTTTCTAACCCTATCTGAATCCCACATTACGGTCCAAAGAAAGACCTTCCGATCAGTCTTCAAAATAGGCCAAGTCAAACAAACACGAGAGTCTCATCAGAATATGACACTCTGATTCCCAGCAGAAAAGACTCTGATTCCCAGCAGAAAGGAAATACGAGAGAGTCTTAGCAGTGACACCCCAATCCCCAGCTAAAAGTAATACAAATGAGAGAGTATTACCGGTGAAAACCTTCACAGGCACTATAAGGCGACGAAAGCTGAGAAAAAATCAAAATGAGAGAGGCTTGAAAGTGAAAACCCTTCGGGCACTACAAGTCGAATAAAGGTGATAATCAGATGGAAATCACGAGACAGAAATCGTGAAAGGCAATTAACGACGGAGGATAGGCCATATGTGCATGTCATGACCGGTAGAGTTGGTATCCGTGTTTGATAAGTTTTTATAGTTGTTTCTTGTTAGAGAGTCAGTTCTCCCTTGTCTTCTATTTGTTGTTTCTTTTTATCTTTCTCCTTTTGTCAAAATTCCCCCGTCAAAGTCTGTCTAGTCAAAACATAGTGAGAAATGAATTCAAAACTTGCCACCAACTTTCCAATTATTATGCAAGGCAAGGAAATGCCATTGACGGCAGAGAAGTATGGTGCAAAGAAGATTATTAAACTGGGGCAGAAAATTTTCTTTTCATTTTGAAAATTTTTTGGAAGTCGAGTCCCACTTGGGGAAAAGGGAAGAAAGAAGGCCTTAAGGGAAGCAATATTTAAACCAATGTCATCTCCAAATGGCTTCAGAAGAGTGAAACACCAATTTTGAGGAAATGAAAATCCACCAGCAGTGTTATCTTCAGCAAGTTCCGAGGTGGTCGGACAACACAGAGTGGTAAAGGAAGAAAGGAAATCTCATCTTCAACAAAATAACCCCCAGCAAGTTGAGAAACACATAATGGGGAAGGGATAAATGGAAAAACCCATCCCCAGTAGGAATATCATCTCCAGCAAATGAAATCATTCCCCAACAAGTTTTGGGAACCCAGAGCGAGGAAAAGGGGAAAAGGAAAAACCACCCCACACGAGTGGCACAACCGCTCACAATGTTTTGAACTAACAAATTTTCTTTGATTTGAAACAGGAAAATAAAGTGCTATTGATAGCAGAAAGTCATGCCACAAGGAAGAACATCAATACTGGGGCAGAAAATTTTCTGCCGTTGTTGAAAATTTTTCGGAGAAACGAGGAAGGCAATTCAAGATGACGTATCAGGTTTGTCAACCTTCAAATAGGATGTTTCAGGTTTGTCCACCTTCGAACAGGACGTCTCAGGTTTGTTCACTCTCAAACATTGATATCATGGGAGTATCCGCCCTCGAATAGGATACGATGGGAGTATTCGCCCTTGAATAGAATACGATGGGAGTATCCGCCCTCGAATAGGATACGATGGGAGTATCCGACCTCGAATAGGATACGATGGGAGTATTCGCCCTCGAATAGGATACGATGGGAGTATCCACCCTCGAATAGGATACGATGGGAGTATTCGCCCTCGAATAGAATACGATGGGAGTATCCGCCCTCGAATAGGATACGATGGGAGTATTCGCCCTCGAATAGAATACAATGGGGTTATCCGCCCTCGAATAGGATACGATGGGAGTATTGGCCCTCGAGTAGAATACGATGGGAGTATCCGCCCTCGAACAGGATATGATGGGAGTATTCACCCTCGAATAGGATACGATGGGAGTATTGTCACGACCCCAAATCCGGTCGTGATGGCGCCCAGCACATTGCTAAGCCAGCCTGACCAATCAATATCAACAACGGAGCTAAAAGCTCTCTTTAACCCATTTAAGCATTTCAAAATATGAAACAATAGTAATACTTATACCAACAGCGGGGAGACCAAGTCCCAAAATATACTAACTCCCATAGACCGAAGGGTCAAGAGTCATGAGCCTCTACTGAACGTAAGTGTATAAAGGTTTACAAAAATACCAAGTGCGGAAAGAAATGTCAATACAAAAGTCAAAGACAGTAGGAAGGAATATCGGGTCCTGCGGACTCTGCAGCTACCTCGTATATCCCACAAATGTCGCCTCGCACAGCTACCGGATCACTGCTGAGAGGTACCTGGATCTGCACACAAGGTGCATGGAGTAAATTTTGTCCTCTTAGCAACATTATTCTCATAATAAAGTGTGATTATTTAGGGTATAATTATAGTCAAATTCACCTATTATCACCTGTCATAGAATCAATATTCACTGTACCTGTACCAACAAATACCAATAAATAGCATAACAGCTAGCAGATGTAGCTAAATGCAATGCAATGCATGATATGACCGCTACGGCGCGTAGCCGACTCCAATTTTGGGTACCCGTGCTCACTGTGGGGGTTCAGACCCCGGAGGGGCTCCTACAGCCCAAGCACATCTCATAGAGATTTACTGCGGCGTACAGTCTGATCCAACATATATCTCGCTGCGGCGCGCAGCCCGATCCACTACTAGTCGGCTAATATGCAGATACAGCCTCGCAGGCTCAAAAGTAGTTTTTGAAAACTCTTTTATCATTTTTCAGTTGGAAAACAGTAATATCAAGTTCCAGAGATTGGAATTAGCATAATAACAGAAATAGCTTCGGACTAGTAGTAAACTAGCATGTCTATATGATAAGACAATGATAACGATCCTCGCGGGATCCAATAACTGGCTCACGGCCCACAAGTATACTCAACCGCCCAAGAAGGGGGTTCAACGGCTCGAGAATAGCCAATAATACAGTATCAACAGGTCGGACTAATATATAGTCTCCGGTTCATGATCGACCCCGCACTCTCAAGAGTGTGCGTGTCTCGCCGCTATACAGCGTCACAAAGTGGTATACCGGGGTTTCGAACTCGCTGGTCATCACCCACATCTATTACTCACCTCAATACGGCGCGACGACTACTCCGCAATGCCCTTGCCACGAGAATCAAGCTCCGCACGCGTAGAATCCTGATCAAATATAGTAAAAATACAACAAATTAGGCCAATGGGACGACACCCAATCAATACAACTCAATTTACATCAAAATTCCCAAAGTTGTCAAAACCCGACCTTCGGTACGTTTCTCGAAAAATTACGAAAGTCACATATTCGGAATCCTCATCTCGATACGAGTCTAAGCATATCAATTTTACCAAATTCGGACTCCATTTGCCCATTCAAAACCTTGATTTTCTAAAGTTCAAGCCTAGGGCTAAATCCTCCATAAATTACCCCAAATTCCTCCATTTTCATGATATAATTGCATAATATTACCAATACTAATCATAGTTTAAGTCCATAGTTAATTACCTGATGATTTCACTTGAGTTTCTCTTCAAAATCGCCCAAATTGCCACTAAAGCCGAGACCCAAATGTGTGAAATGTTTCATAAATTTTTCTAACTTCTGATACACTTAACTCACAGCGATTTTCGCTTCTGCGGATAAAATTCCGCCCCTGCGGAACCGCTTCTGCGACCTTTTGGTCGCTTCTGCGAACCCAGGCCCTTTTGGCCATTTCCGCACCAGCGATCCAAGGACCGCCCCTGCGTATCCGCTTCTGCGGAAATTAGTCCGCTTCTGCGGAATGATCCACTTCTGCGACCAAGAGTCCGCTTCAGCGGACTCGCCTATGCGATCAAACATCCGCTTCTGCGGATTTTCCCAAGACGGCTCGAGACCGCTTCTGCGATCGACCTCTCGCACCAGCGAAGCCGCTCCTGCGGACCAGGCTCCGCTTCAGCGGTCGGCTCCGCTTCTGCGCCTCGTTGTCCGCTCCTGCGGAGTCGGTCCTGCGCTCCCATTTCCGCAGGAGCGAAAACAACAAAACTGACTCAAAACCTGCAATTTTCCACATTTTCTCCCGTTTAACCATCCGGAATCACCCCGAGGCCCCCGGGACTTCATCCAAACACACCAACACATCTTAATACCTTATTCGAACTTGCTCCATTCCTCAAAACACGTCTAATAACACCAAAACCCATAATTCACATCAAATTCAAGCCTAAATTCCTTAAAACATTCCGAATTACACTTTCAATCAAAAACCCGACCAAACGACGTCCGAATGACCTGAAATTTTGCAGGCACATCCAAAATCACCTAACGGAGCTACTACAACTGTCGGAATTCCATTCCGACTCCCGGATCAAAATCTCACCTACCGTTCGGATTTCGCCAAAATTCAACCTTAGCCAATTCAAGCCTATTTCTACACCGGGCCTCCAAATTCAATTCCGATCGCTCCCCTAAATCACAAATCACCTCCCGGAACTAACCGAATCACCAAAATCCGATTTCGAGCCCTCTAACCAAATAGTCAACTCCGGGTTGACTTTCCTTATTCAAGTTTCCTTCAAAAAGGCTATATGCCTCATTTTCAATCCAATTCACTCCTAACTCACCCGATAGACTCTAACACTGATATAAAATCATAAAACATGCATTTACAACATAACGGGGTGGTAATTCCCATGACGACGGGCCGGGTCGTCACATTCTCCCCTCTTAAGCAAACGCTCGTCCTCGAGCGGGTCAAGAAACATACCTGAAGTCTCAAACAAGTGAGGATATCTGTTCCGCATCTCCCGCTCGACCTCCCAAGTGGCCTCCTCCACGGGTCGACCTCTCCACTGAACCTTAACCGATGCAATCTCCTTAGACCTCAATTTTCTCACCTGCCGTCCCAAAATGGCAATAGGCTCCACATCATAGGATAGATCACCATCAAGCTGAATGGTGCTTAAATCTAATACATGAGACGGATCTCCAATGTACTTCCGGAGTATAGACACATGGAATACTGGATGAACGCTGGATAAGCTAGGCGGCAAGGCCAACTCATATGCCACCTCTCCAACTCTCCTAAGTATCTCAAAAGGACCAATGTACCTGGGACTCAACTTTCCTTTCTTCCCAAACCTCATGACACCCTTCATAGGTGAAATCTTCAACAATACTCTGTCACCAACCATGAAAGACAACTCTCGAACTCTACGGTCCGCATAACTCTTCTGCCGAGACTGTGCTGTACGAAGCCTCTCCTGGATCAACTTTGCTCTATCCAGAGCATCCTGGACTAACTCAGTCCCTATCAATCTAACCTCACCAGGCTGAAACCATCCCACGGGGGATCTACACCGCCTGCCATACAATGCCTCATACGGGGCCATCTGAATACTCGACTGATAACTGTTGTTGTAGGCAAACTCAGCAAGTGGTAGGAACTCATCCCACAAACCATCAAAATCAATCACACAAGCTCGCAACATATCCTCCAAGATCTAAATAGTGCGCTCAGACTGCCCGTCTGTCCGGGGGTGAAATGTTGTACTCAACTCAACCCGCGTACCCATCTCTCGCTGAAATGCTCTCCAAAACTGAGAAGTGAACTGAGTACCCCTGTCGGATATGATAGACACTGGAACTCCATGCAACCGAACAATCTCTCGAATAAAGATTGCTGCCAACCGCTCCGATGAGTAGGTAGTACTAACTGGAATGAAGTGAGCTGACTTGGTCAGTCTATCCACAATCACCCATACAGAATCAAACTTCCTCGCCATCCGAGGGAGTCCAGTAACAAAGTCCATAGTGATCCTCTCCCATTTCCACTCAGGAATAACAATGCGCTGAAATACACCACCGGGCCTCTGATGCTCGTACTTAACCTGCTGACAGTTGAGGCACCGTGCTACATGTCCGACAATGTCCATTTTCATCTTTCTCCACCAATAGTGCTGTTTCAAATCTTGATACATCTTAGCGGCTCCTGGATGGATAGAATACCGCGAGCTATGGGCCTCTTCCAGAATCAACTCACGAAGGCCATCAACATTGGGCACGCATATCCGGCCCTGCATCCTTAATACCCTGTCACTATCAATGGTGACATCTCTAGCATCATCATGCTGAACTCGGTCCCTCAGGACAGCCAAATGTGGATCATCATACTGGCGCTCACGAATACGATCATATAGAGATGACCGAGATACAACACAAGCCAATACCCTGCTGGGCTCCGAAATATCTAACCTCACTAGCCGATTGGCTAGCACTTGAACATCATAAGCAAGTGGCCTCTCCTCAGCTGGAATATATGCCAAGCTCCCCATACTGACCGCCTTCCGGCTCAAAGCATCGGTCACCACATTGGCCTTCCCCGGATGATATAATATAGTAATGTCATAATCCTTCAGCAACTCTAGCCATCTCCGTTGTCTCAAATTAAGGTCTTTCTGTTTGAACAAGTGCTGGAGACTACGATGGTCGGTATACACCTCACAAGACACGCCGTACAAATAGTGCCTCCAAATCTTCAAGGCATGAACAATGGCGGCTAGCTCCAAGTCATGAACAGGATAGTTCTTCTCATGCGGCTTCAACTGCCGAGAAGCATAAGCAATTACCTTTCCTTCCTGCATCAACACACAACCTATCCCCACTCTCGAGGCATCACGATAAACGGTATATGAACCTGAAGCTGATGGCAATACTAACACTGGAGCTGTGGTCAAAGCTGTCTTGAGCTTCTGAAAGCTCTCCTCGCACTCATCCGACCACACGAATGGTGCACCCTTGTGGGTCAATTTAGTCAATGAAGAAGCAATGGATGAAAATCCCTGAACAAACCGGTGATAATATCCCGCCAAACCAAGAAAACTCATGATCTCTGTAGCTGAGGACGGTCTAGGCCAACTCTGCACCGCCTCTATCTTTTTCTGATCAACCTGAATACCATCACGAGACACCACATGTCCCAGAAATGCTACGGACTCGAGCCAAAACTCGCACTTGGAGAATTTAGCATATAGCTTCTCCTCCCTCAATCTCTGCAACACAATACTCAAATGCTGAGCATGCTCCTCCTAACTACGGGAGTAGACTAGAATGTCATCAATGAACACAATCACAAATGAATCAAAATAAGGCCTGGACACACTGTTCATCAGATGCATAAATGCTGCTGGGGCGTTGGTCGGCCCAAAAGACATCACAAGAAACTCATAATGACCATATCGGGTCCTGAATGCAGTCTTCATAATATCCGAGTCTCTGATCTTCAGCTGATGATAGCCTGAACGAAGATCGATCTTAGAAAACACCCTCGCACCCTGTAACTGATCAAACAAATCATCTATGCGCGGTAGAGGGTACTTGTTCTTCACCGTCACTTTGTTCAATTGCCTATAATCAATACACATTCGCATGGAACCATCTTTCTTTTTAACAAATAATACCGGCGCACCCCACGGGGACACACTAGGATGGATGAAACCCTTATCCAGAAGTTCTTGAAGCTGCTCTTTTAGTTCTTTCAACTCGGCTGGTGCCATTCGATAAGGAGGAATGGATATGGGCTGAGTGCCCGGCACCAAGTCAATGCCAAAATCAATATCCCTGTCCGGCGGCATGCCCGGCAGGTCTGAGGGGAATACATCTGGGAAGTCCCTCACAACAGGTACAGAATCAATGCTAGGAGATTCAGCTCCCACATCTCTCACAAAAGCTAAGTACGATAAGCACCCTTTTTCAACCATCTTCCGAGCTTTTAAGAACGAAATAACACGGCTAGGGACGAAATCAGTCGAACCCCGCCACTCAATCTGAGAAATACCGGGAATGGCCAACGTAACTGTCTTAGCATGACAGTCCAATATCGCATGATACGGAGACAACCAGTCCATACCCAATATAACATCAAAGTCCACCATCCCCAACAATAACAAATCTGCCTGGGTCTCCAGACCCCCAATAGATATAACACGGGATCTATAGACATGATCCACAACAATCGTATCACCCACGGGGGTGGATACATGAACAGGCAAATCAAGACTACCACGAGTCGCACCCAAATAATGTACAAAATAAGAGGACACGTAAGAATATGTGGATCCTGGATCAAATAAAACAGAGGCATCTCTGTGACAGATAGAAATGATACCTGTAATCACTGCATCGGAGGCAACTGCACCACGCCTGCCAGGAAGTGCATAAAATCGTGCCTGGCCTCCACTAGATCTCTCCTCGCCCCTGGGGCGACCACGAGAAGACTGACCTCCACCTCTACTAGACTGAGATGGTGCTGAAGAGGAGGGCTGATCCCTCTGCTGAGTCCTGCCCCTACGTAGTTGAGGGCACTATCTCCTCATGTGGACAAACTCACCATACTCATAACATGCACCTGGTGCTGGAGAAGTAGGTGTTGCACTCTGGGCTGGGAGGGCACTAAGTGATGACTGACCCTGCTGAGATCCCTGTCGACCACGACCATAAGAACCTCTGCTCTGTTCAGGGCAGCCTGAATGAGAAGGTCTAGATGAGCGACCTCGGCTCTGCTGGGAATGCCCTCTAGATGGAGCACCGCTGAAACTGCCAGAACTGCGAGGCCTCTTGGCCTCCCGCTCCTCTCTCTCTCGGCGACGATCCGCCTCGATGGAGCGTGCCATATCGGCAACCTGCTCAAACGATGATGACAGAACTCGCTCGCTGGTCATAAGAATACAGATAGAGTAGTTGAGGCCATCAATGAACCTCCTGATCCTCTCCCTATCAGTGGGGATCATCCATGTGGCATGCCTAGCCAACTGAGTGAATCTAAGCTCATACTGGGTCACAGACATGTCGCCCTGAATCAACCACTCGAACTGGCGACGTAGCTCCTCGCGACGAGACTGAGGTACATATTTCTCTAGAAAGAGAGTAGAGAACTGCCGCCATGTGAGAGGTGCTGCTCTTGCAGGCCTACGCCTCTCAAACTCCTCCCGCCAATCAAATGCGGGACCAGTGAACTGAAATGTAGTAAATGAAACTCCGCTGGACTCAAGAATACCAGCCGTACGCAGTGTCTTCTGACACTTATCCAAGAAACCCTGGGCATCTTCGCCCTCAACACCACTGAAATGGGGTGGCTGAAGTATGCCAAATCTCTCAAGACGACGCTGCTCGTCATCGGGCATAACCTGAACCATATGCTCTGGAGCTGGAGCTGGTGCCGCCGGAGGAATAACCGGTGCAACCACCTGAGCGGGGACCGCCTCTGGCGTCTGAAGTCCCTGAACAACCGGGTCAGGTGTGCGAGCTGCAGGGGTCTGCTGACCACCCCCTGACTGAGATGTCGCTACAGTAGCGGTAGCTGAAACTACCTGAGCCAAACCGGAACACACTGATAATATCTAAGCAAGAGTCTCCTGAAGACCAGGAATAGCAATAGATATAGTCTGGCCCTGAACTGGGGCTGCTGGAGCATCAACCACTGGGGGCTGCTCCCGAACTGGTACAACAGGCGGGTCAGCTGGCACTGCCTCAGCTGCCCTACCTCTACCTCTAGCACGACCGCGCCCACGACCTCTAACAGGTGGCAATGGAGGTCGTCCACCTCGTCCTGATGCTCGCGTTCTCGCCATCTGCGAGAGAATAGAACATAGAAGTTCAGTTCTCAGAACAACAAGATCACACGACAGAGTTCAAGAAAGGGAAATGTTTCCTAAAGGTTCGCAGCCTCCCGAGGATAAGTACAGGCGTCCCCGTGCCGATCCACAAGACTCTACTAACCGGCTCAAGATTCATGAGGCCTAGTAAACCTAGGATCTGATACCAACTTGTCACGACCCCAAATCCGGTCGTGATGGCGCCCAGCACATTGCTAAGCCAGCCCGACCAATCAATATCAACAACGGAGCTAGAAGCTCTCTTTAACCCATTTAAGCATTTCAAAATATGAAACAATAGTAGTATTTATACCAACAGCGGGGAGACCAAGTCCCAAAATATACTAACTCCCATAGACCGAAGGTCAAGAGTCATGAGCCTCTACTGAACGTAAGTGTATAAAGGTTTACAAAAATACCTAGTGCGGAAAGAAATGTCAATACAAAAATCAAAGACAGTAGGAAGGAATATCGGGTCCTGCGGACTCTGCAGCTACCTCGTATATCCCACAGATGTCGCCTCGCACAGCTACTGGATCACTGCTGAGAGGTACCTGGATCTGCACACAAGGTGCGGGGAGTAAAATGAGTACTGCCAGACTCAGTGGTAATAAACAAGGGTAAGACAGCGCAGATAAGAAATCCGCAATAAAGCACTATGTAAAACTATAATCAGCTACCCTGTCATAGAATCAATATTCACTGTACCTGTACCAACAAATACCAATAAATAGCATAACGGCTAGCAGATGTAGCTAAATGCAATGCAATGCATGATATGACCGCTACGGCGCGTAGCCCGACTCCAATTTTGGGTACCCGTGCTCACTGTGGGGGTTCGGACTCCGGAGGGGCTCCTACAGCCCAAGCACATCTCATAGAGATTTACTGCGACGTGCAGCCCGATCCAACATATATATCTCGCTGCGGCGCGCAGCCCGATCCACTACTAGTCAGCTAATATGCAGATACAGCCTCGCAGGCTCAAAAGTAGTTTTTGAAAACTCTTTTATCATTTTTCAGTTGGAAAACAGTAATATCAAGCTCCAGAGATTGGAATTAGCATAATAACAGAAATAGCTGCGAACTAGTAGTAAAGTAGCATGTCTATATGATAAGAAAATGATAACGATCCTCGCGGGATCCAATAACTGGCTCACGGCCCACAAGTATACTCAACCACCCAAGAAGGGGGTTCAACGGCTCGAGAATAGCCAATAATACAGTATCAACAGGTCGGACTAATATATAGTCTCCAGTTCATGATCGACCCGCACTCTTAAGAGTGTGCGTGTCTCGCCGCTATACGGCGTCACAAAGTGGTATACCGGGGTTTCGAACCCGCTGGTCATCACCCACATCTACTACTCACCTCAATACGGCGCGACGACTACTCCGAAATGCCCTTGCCACGAGAATCAAGCTCCGCACGCGTAGAATCTGATCAAATACAGTAAAAATACAACAAATTAGGCCAATGGGACGACACCCAATCAATACAACTCAATTTACATCAAAATCCCAAAGTTGTCAAAACCCGACTTTCGGTACGTTTCTCGAAAAATTACGAAAGTCACATATTCGGAATCCTCATCTCGATACGAGTCTAAGCATATCAATTTTACCAAATTCGGACTCCATTTGCCCATTCAAAACCTTGATTTTCTAAAGTTCAAGCCTAGGGCTAAATCCTCTATAAATTACCCCAAATTCCTCCATTTTCATGATATAATTGCATAATATTACCAATACTAATCATAGTTTAAGTCCATAGTTGATTACCTGATGATTTCCCTTGAGTTTCTCTTCAAAATCGCCCAAATCGCCTCTAAAGCCGAGACCCAAATATGTGAAATTTTCTGAAATTTTTCTAACTTCTGATACACTTAACTCATAGTGATTTTCGCTTCTGCGGATAAAATTCCGCCCCTGCGGAACCGCTTCTGCGACCTTTTGGTCGCTTCTGCGAACCCAGGCCCTTTTGGCCATTTCCGCACCTGCGATCCAAGGACCGCCCCTGCGCATCCGCTTCTGCGGAAATTAGTCCGCTTCTGCGGAAATTAGTCCGCTTCTGCGGAATGATCCGCTTCCTGCGACCAAGAGTCCGCTTCAGCGGACTCGCCTATGCGATCAAACATACGCTTCAGCGGTCGGCTCCGCTTCTGTGCCTCGTTGTCCGCTCCTGCGGAGTCGCTCCTGCGCTCCCATTTCCACAGGAGCGAAAACAACAGAACAGACTCAAAACCTGCAATTTTCCACATTTTCTCCCGGTTAACCATCCGGAAAACACCCCGAGGCCCCGGGACCTCATCCAAACACACCAACACATCTTAATACCTTATTCGAACTTGCTCCAATCCTCAAAACACGTCTAATAACACCAAAACCCATAATTCACATCAAATTCAAGCCTAAATTCCTTAAAACATTCCGAATTACACATTCGATCAAAAACCCGACCAAACGACGTCCGAATGACCTGAAATTTTGTAGGCACATCCAAAATCACCTAACGGAGCTACTGCAACTGTAGGAATTCCATTCCGACTCCCGGATCAAAATCTCACCTACCGTTCGGATTTCGCCAAAATTCAACCTTAGCCAATTCAAGCCTATTTCTACACCGGGCCTCCAAATTCAATTCCGATCGCTCCCCTAAATCACAAATCACCTCCCGGAACTAACCGAATCACCAAAATTCGATTTCGAGCCCTCTAACCAAATAGTCAACTCCGGGTTGACTTTCCTTATTCAAGTTTCCTCCAAAAAGGCTATATGCCTCATTTTCAATCCAATTCACTCCTAACTCACCCGATAGACTTTAACACTGATATAAAATCGTAAAACATGTTTTTACAACATAACAGGGTGGTAATTCCCCTGACGACGGGCCGGGTCGTCACAAGTATCCACCCTCGAACAGGATACGATTGGAGTATTCGCCCTCGAATAGGATACGATGGGAGTATTCGCCCTCGAATAGGATACGATGGGAGTATTCGCCCTCGAATAGGATACGATGGGAGTATCCGCCCTCGAACAGGATACGATGGGAGTATTCGCCCTCGAATAGAATACGATGGTAGTATCTGCCCTTGAATAGGATAGATGGGAGTATTCGCCCTCGAATAGAATACGATGGTAGTATCCGCCCTCGAATAGGATACGATGGGAGTATTCACCCTCGAATAGAATACATGGGAGTATCCGCCCTCGAATAGGATACGATGGGAGTATTCGCCCTCGAATAGAATACGATGTGAGTATTCGCCCTCGAATAGAATATGATGGTAGTATCCGCCCTCGAATAGGATACGATGGGAGTATTCGCCCTCGAATAGAATACGATGTGAGTATTCACCCTCGAATAGAATATGATGGGAGTATCCGCGCTCGAATAGGATACGATGGGAGTATCCGCCCTCAAATAGGATACGAGAGGAGTATTCGCCCTCGAATAGGATACGATGGGAGTATTCGCCCTCGAATAGAATACGATGGGAGTATCCGCCCTCGAATAGGATACGATGGGAGTATTTGCCCACGAATAGAATACGATGGGAGTATTCGCCCTCGAATTGAATACGATGGGAGTATCTGCCCTCGAATAGGATACGATGGGACTATCCGCCCTCGAATAGGATATTTTACATTTTTTTTTATTTTACATTGTCCTATGCATATTTCGTAAATTATTGCCAGAATGCATTTTAAGTTCAAAAGTTGCTAATAGAAACAGTCGCCTACCTGTATAACAAGAGGCATGTCTTCAGTCTTTACATTGTAGGTCTTGAAACCAGTAACCCACCATAAAGCAGAGGGTTACATCAAGAGTTCCCAGCGCAAATTCAAGCGCACGAGTCAAAAGAAGAGAGGGAATGAAGGAAAATTTTCCCAGCATCATTATCCTCAGCAGGCAAGTAAACAATTCTAAAGATATCCCCGCAGTCAGGAAGGAAAACAACATGACCCAGGAGGAAAGTAGTTCCACAACAAAGTAATTTAGGAGAAAGGATGGTTCAAGAGGCAAGGTAAAAAGAAGGAAATGATGCAAGAAGCAAAGGAAGTCGATATTTTAAATAGGATTTGAGGTTGAAGTCAGGGAGCCCACCTGAAGAATGGAGTGGCGATTTAATTTTGAAGTTGTAGTTAAAGTGGGGGAGCCCGCCTAAAGAATGGAGTGGCGATTTAGTTTTGAAGTTATAGTTGAAGTCAGGGAGCCCGCCTGAAGAATGGAGTGGCGATTTAGTTTTGAAGTTGAGGTTGAAGTCAGGGAGCCCGCCTGAAGAATGAAGTGGCGATTTAGTTTTGAAGCTGTAGTTGAAGTCAGGGAGCCCACCTGAAGAATGGAGTGGCGATTTAGTTTTGAAGTTATAGTTGAAGTCAGGGAGCCCGCCTGGAGAATTAAGAGGTGATGCAGGAAGAAGAAAGCGGTGCAGGAAGCGAAGGAAGACGATATGGATGGGATGAAGTTCGAAATTTGTAGTTGAAGTCAGGGAGCCCGACTGAAGAATGGAGTGGCGATTTAGTTTTGAAGTTGTAGTTGAAGTCAGGGAGCCCGCCTGAAGAATGGAGTGGCGATTTAGTTTTGAAGTTGTAGTTGATGTCAGGGAGCCCGCCTGAATAATGGAGTGGCGATTTAGTTTTGAAGTTGTAGTTGAAGTCAGGGAGCCCGCCTGAAGAATGGAGTGGCGATTTAGTTTTGAAGTTGTAGTTGAAGTCAGGGAGCCCGCTTGAAGAATGGTGTGGCTATTTAGTTTTGAAGTTGTAGTTGAAGTCAAGGAGCCCGCCTGAATAATGGAATGGAGATATAGTTTTGAAGTTGTAGTTGAAGTCAGGGAGCCCGCCTGAAGAATGGAGTGGCGAGTTATTATTTTGAAGTGTTGTTGAAATCAGGTGCCCGCCCGAAGAATGGAATGGCGATTTATGATTAGAGTTTGTCGATAAAGTCAGAAGCCCGCCGGAAAAGCAAAACGGCGTCTCAATTTTTAAGATTTGATAAGGATAGTGAACAATCGGAAAGTGACAGAGTGTAACGGAAATCCCCAGCATGAATCCAAGTTCATAATCAAAAGGAAGGCAACAAGGATCAGAAAAGATAGATTCAGACTTCGAAGGAGAATTGTTCGAAGATCACAAAGAAGGGACCAATGGTCGGAGTTCGGCAATCAAGATAGGCCGAAATAACAATTGTCAGAAAAGAAGAAGCATGTGAAGAAACATCAAAGCCAGCAGGATGGCAAGGAAACATGACAAGATCAAGTTGAAAAGATAGATAAGAATTTGCAATACTGTAACTTAGTCTAGCTTCTTATTTTTCGTTTAGCACGATGTAATAAGAAAATCAGTTAAGCAGTGGCAACAGCAGCAACAACAGTAACAGCAAGATCACAGCAGTCATGGTAGTCCCAGCTACCAAAACTTCCCGAACTATATTGAACTGATTCCCTTTTAGCCAGGGATATGTAGGAGACCTTCGGAAGCAAAGGTTCGGTCAAACTTTTCCAAAAAATGCTTCGTACGGAGTGCTCAGACGGGCAAAAATTGCTCGTATCCGCTCACTTATCTTTGCACGAAAACTCTTCATGTTTCCGCGCAAAGAGGGGCAGCTGTGAGCACGTGATTTTTGCCCTACATGAGAATTACTCCCAAAAAATTCAAAATAAAATAATTTTTGTGTTGTTTGCAATATTTTTGGATTTTATGTTATTTTTATTTTATTATTTATGTCTGTGTGTGCGTGTTTATTTGTTTAAATTAACAAAAATACAAAATATGTCACATTTTTGCATTTAGGACTCATTAAAAGTAATCAAGTTTATTTTACAAAAAAATATAGAAAATTACAAAAAAAAATATATATGTATTTTTGCATTTTTTAGGGTTTAATATCAAACTTGTGTGATTTATTTTTGATTGATATTTATTGGTGTGTGCTAATTACTAGTATAACTTAATTAGTATTATTATAAATTAATTTTATTTTTTGTAATTTAGAATTTTTTGTTAAGGAATTAAATTAAACAAAAAGAGAAGAAGAAAAGAAACAAAAATAAAAGAGAAAACCGGACCAGGCCCAACACTCCAAGCACAATTCTTGAAACCCAACCCAAATACACCCAAATCCGACCCATTTCCAAGTTGAACCGACCCGACCCCATTTTAATTCATTTGATCTCAGCCGTTGGTTGTTAAATCCAACGGTTAAGATTAAAGTCTTGATTTTAATACACAAAAAACCCCCAAGACTCATTTTTCATTTCATTTCCCCCTCCCTTATCATCTTCAACGCTCCCAGTAACACCCTGTTTAATGCTCTTTTGAGCTGGAAATCAGAGAACACATGGGGGGGGGGGGACTGATAAAAGGTTAAAAGTAATGCACATGGGAGGGAATAAACAGTCTGAAAAAGTTGAACTATTGTTTGGAAAAAGAGTTATGTTTTTGTCTATAAAAATAGAAGAGAAACAGATAGGGATGAGGGGAGTTTCTTATAGATAGAGAGAATTAGAGAGAGGACTTAAATAAAATTCGGAGAGATTTCAGAGAGAACACACACACAAAAAATCCAGAGAACGACTCCTCTTCTCTAAGAAGAGCTCAGAAAATTTCCTAAGTGAGAAACTCTCATCTCCTATACCCCTGTACTTTCATCTTCTCTACCAAAAATGACCCATCTCCCTGAACTTCCAGCTCACTTTTGTCCAAACGATCTCTCTGATTCTCTGCCTCACCATCTGTTGGTTCGAATTTAGCTCGATCCATCTTTGATCGTTTGGTTTCAGTTGAAGTTTTATAAAAGAGATTCATGTTTCAGAGTTTATCTTTCAATTATGATATTTCTAAAAAACAAATGAGCGTGGTTTGAGGCTCAATTTTGATTTCTGTGAGAAGCGAGGTTGCTAGAGGCATTGAGGTTACTTCTAATCTCCTTCATTTCATTTTGGATCTGATATTTGTGGTTGTAGCTATTGCACTGCTATTTTAAGATGAGTTTGAATTTCACGTCATTTTGTTTGGGTATGATGTTTGTGGTTGTAGTTGTTGTATTGGTATTTTAGAATGAGTTTGAATTTCGTGAGCTACTGATGAGTGTTGATTTATTAACTTGGGACTGTTATTGGACATGTATAAAAATCTGAATTATTCCTGTTGTATCTATGCTTTAATCTTCTCTATTCATTGTGTGTGATTTCCAAATCTGTCAATACTCGATCTTGTGTTAAAATTGAGATTAATCATCTGCCTAAGTTGAAAGTTTGATGTGATTTGAATACCCGTGATGAATTACATTTTGAATTTGCAAAATAAGTGTCAGTTGTTCTTTGTGGATTTTTGAATTCAAAGTAAGTTTTTTTGTTTTCGTATGCAACGATAAAAGCTTTCATCGTAGTCTCCATGATGACCTACTCTATATTTGATATCAGTAGTCTGGCCAATATTGTTGTGTTACTGGATTTGTCCCTTTGTCCTCACTATGAAGCGTCATATCACACACATGATTAGATACAAGTTTGATTCATTCAGTATTTGGAAAAAGAAGCAAACTGGGAATAAATCTGATTAAGGCAGTAGTTGTCACGCCCCAAATCGAGGAACATGACCGGCGCCTGACCGGGTTGCCCCAGTCAAGCGGACCTGGGTGCCTTTCATTCCCACGCGTTACCCCTGTGATGACTGTTTCTCATTAACCAAATATATTACTAATCATAATTGATTTCACATTAAACAAATAAAACGATACGAGTGATTCATTAACTAGATTTCAATTTTTACAACGCCCGACATAACACAATATATACATAAGACTGGAGTCCCGCTGTTTACATGTCTACAGAGCCTCTAGGATACAAAAGGGAAATACAATACTTGCCGGTAACAAGGCTCCGGCTATACCTTACAAAACCAAAATGAAAATCTAAACCGAAGTGGCAAGAACCACACAAGGCCCCGAGGAAGAAAGGGGTTCACCAAAACGGGCAGTGGAAGGAGAAGGATACTACTGCCGATGAGCTGAAGTGCCTGCTACTGATCCACCTACAATCATGACACGAATGTAGCGCCCCCGGCAAAAGGGACGTCGGTACACTTAAATTGTACTGGTATGTATGGACAAACTTTGTCCCAAGTAAACTCAAGCCATTAAATTACATCAACAATTAATTAAGCCAGCCAACCATGTTTCCACATTTTCCTTATTTCAAATAATTCTCAACACAAAGCACTTTCTACAATCAACCAATTTAACAATAACCAATCAATCACGTAAAGCACAAGTAGTCAAACAAAGGGGCAATCAGTGCCCCACAGGTTGCAAACTCTCCTGCTGTCTCCTTTCACAATTTCACATTATTGATTTTTGTATCAATTTTCAATAGCGATTTCGATCGCTTTCCATCCTTATTGCCCCCGACCACCCTTATTACCTCGGCCACCCTTATCACCCCAACCCACACCTTATTTCACCACGTTGCGGCGCGCAACACGACCCCGCCTTACAGTTGAAAACACAACAATTTCAAACAGCAGATAAGGTACTACACACAATTTCAACAAGTTCAAATAAGCAACTTACACATTGGTTCATGTTCTCAATTTCTTCTCAATTCAATATCACAACCATGTTACAAGTATTCCAAAATCGAAAATGCCCACATAATCATGTTCAACAATTCACCACAATTAAGGTGTTTCAAAGTCTTTCCACAATAAGCCAAATATGCCATCACAATGGTTGTTCCCAATTCTTTACCAACCTCGATTACCTTTTTATCTTTCAATTCATATTTCATACCATACATAGTTCAACATCAATCAAATGCTCAACAAGGAAATCAAAGGATTACGTAAAATTTCTCAATTTGACACATGCCAAAACAATTCGCACACATTTGGGCGATTTTACAAGAATCAAAATTAGCCATACATACCTGGTGGTGAGTTTTCTTCCGTTAACTACCTACTTTATGCTTACCCAAGCTATCTTACTCTTGCCAACCTTGTTCTTGAAGACTCTTACTTCTACTCACTTCTTTTTACTAGAAATCAAGTTCAATAATCATGCATGAGTGTAAAAATTCTACTTTTAAAAGCTATTATATGAAAACCTCTCTTTACCCAATTAAAACTGAAAATCAAGAAAATAGTTAGGGTTTTTACCTTGAAAAGATTGGGGAAGTTGAATCCTTGCCCTAGGATCCCTTGGAATTAAGTGGTTGGAACAATCTTTGAAGATGAAGAACTTCTCTCTCTAAAAACCCTCTCTTCTCTCTCTAATTTTTGGTAAGATAATATGATAAAATGAAGAAGAAGTGTGTTATATTAAAGAAGAGATCGGGTCAAAATGTTACAAAATCTGGGCCGGGGTCGAATATGCGGTCACTATGCGACCGCAGAATCCACATGCGGTCCGCAAAGTGACCGCAGAATGGCCTCAAAGTTGTGCAGGTTCTGTTAAGGAATGCGGTCACTATGCGGACTGTATGTTGATTCTGCGGTCGCAAAAGTGCACCGCAGATTTGACATGCGATCGCATATCGACCGCACTTTTGACACGATTTTGGGCAACTCTCTGGAACGTTTTGCGGCAAGAATGCGGTCCGCATGTCAGGTTTGCGGTCGCATTCTTGACCGCATATTTGACACTTTTTCGGAAAAATTATTTCTCTATATTTTCGAAGCTTAAATCACTACCAAGGGTCCGAACCGCGGCTCGCAAGCTCGCCGCGAAGAATTCTACGCATTCCTAACACATCATTCGGACCATGACACCACATCTACTAGGTTTTATGCACAAAAATTTCACGGGGCCTTACAGTAGTAGCTTAATGTCGAAGTGATTTTTGATACTTTGTCACGGGTAGTAATTATCCCCTCCTTTGTTTTGAGAAACTTGTGTAAATATTCTTTTCCTGAATATGTATCCCATACATATTGCAAAATAGGTAGATTTGCTTCCTGAATATGTAAAAAAGTGTTTTGAATCACTGCTGTGTATTCTGCTTTAGGTGCGTTCAAGGGAACTAATCTTCATGATTTTAGAATTATGCACCAATTTTAGTTCATATAAGTCAAATGGTAGTAGAACAACATTCTCTGGTTACACTTGTTGGCAACGATCAAGGTGAGCCATAAGAAAATGAGATCAAATAGTTTATGGCCCTTACGAGTGAGTTTAATAACCCTTTAAAATAATTGGAGGTGTGCCGTGCCGAGCAAAAATGATGAATTGCGTGGCCCTCATTTTAGTTTATCTTGAATTGATCCTTAGACTCGGAAGGACCGTTTAGCAAACTTCACGGTCTTTCCCAAAGTTAACAACACGATAGACTCTTTAGGCACGACTTTAATAAAATTACTTTCCTAAATAAGGGTGCACATTTATGTGACCCAAATCTTATTCTCGGCGAAACTGAAACGCATTAAAGTCACAGGCGTACTGGTTGCGGTGTGACTTGAAATGTGTTTTCGTGATGTTGCAATTCTTCTAAAGTTGTAAAGCGGAATATAAAAGCACATAATTAAAATATATAAAGAAATTAGATAAAAACAAAAATCGCAGTTGAGCGACCGTGCTAAAACCACGGAATCCGGGAGTGCCTAACACCTTCTCCCGAGTTAACAGAATTCCTTATCCGGGTTTCTAGTTTCGCAGACTGTAATATGGAGTCATAAATTTCCTCGGTTCGGGATTAAACCGGTGACTTGGGACACCATTATTTTCCCAAGTGGCGACTCTAAAAAATTAAATAAATTGATCTCGTTCTGACTGTCCTTTAAGTGGAAAAACTCCTTCCCTGATTATTATTATATCCCTTCTCGGGGTGTAGTATTAAGCAGTGGCACATTTACACATGTGTGTTAAAAAAGGAGGTATGACAATTCCTTCCTAAAGGCCCAGCGTATGATTGGGAAGGGTTGTCTATCAGATTTGGCTTTTGTGAGGGATGTTGTAGCCAAGACTCCAAGCATGGATTCTGTCCCGGTTGTGAGGGAATTTCCCAATGTGTTTTCCTCAGACTTGCCGGGCATGCCACCAGACAAGGACATTAATTTTGGTATTGACCTGGTGGCGGGCACTCACCCCATTTCCATTCCTCCGTATCGTATGGCACCAATGGAGTTGAAAAAATTGAAGGATCAAGTTTAGGAACTCCTAGATAAGGGGTTTATTCGGCCTAGTGTGTCACCATGGGGTTCACCAGTTCTATTCATGAAGAAGAAGGATGGCACCATGAGAATGTGCATTGACTACATGCAATTGAACAATGTAACAGTGAAGAACAAGTATCCCCTACCTCGTATTGATGATTTATTTGACCAGCTTCATGGGGCGAGAGTATTTTCCAAGATTGATCTTCGTTCAGGATATCACCAGTTGAAGATCAGAGATTCAGATTTCATGAATTGCTCTCAGTACTAGATATGGCCACTATGAGTTTCTTGTTATGTCCTTTAGGCTAACCAATGCCCCTTCGACGTTCATGCACTTGATCAACAGTGTATTTTGCCCGCATCTAGATTCATTCATGATTGTTTTTATTGATGATATTATGGTGTAATCACGTAGCCAGGAGGAACACACACAACATCTGCGAGTTGTATTGCAGAGATTGAGGGAGGAGAAGCTCTATGCAAAGTTCTCCAAATGTGAGTTTTGGCTCAACTTAGTAGCTTTCTTGGGGCACGTGGTGTCCGGCATGGGTATTCAGGTTGACTCGAAAAAGATAGAGGCGGTGCGGTGTTGGCCTAGATCGACCTCAGCAATAGAGATTCGTTGTTTCCTTAGGTTGGTAGGTTATTATCGCCAGTTTTTTTAGGGATTTTCCTCTATTAAGTCGCCTTTGACCAAGTTGACTCAGAAGTGTGCTTTATTTGTATGGTCAGATGAGTGTGAGGAGAGCTTTCAAAAGCTCAAGACAGCCATAACCACGGCTCCAATATTGGTTTTTTTTCCTCAGTCGCAGGTTCTTATACTGTACATTGTGATGCATCGAGAGTTGAGATCGGATATGTATTGATACAGGAGGGTAGAGTTATTGCTTATGTTTCTCGTCAGTTCAAGCCCCACGAGAATAACTACCCTGTACATGATTTGGAGTTGGCTGCTATAGTGAATGATGTGAAGATTTGGAGGCACTACTTGTATGGTGTATCTTGTGAGGTATTCACCGATCATCGCAATCTTCGGCATTTGTTCAAGCAGAAGAACCTTAATTTAAGGCATCGGAGATGGCTAGAGTTGCTTAAGGACTATGATATTACCATTCTGTTTCACCTAGGGAAGGCCAATGTAGTGGCAGATGCTTTGAGCCGAATGGTAGTTAGTATGGGGAGCTTGAAGTACATTCCAGTTGGGGAGAGGCCCTTTGCAGCTGATGTTCAGGCCTTTGGCTAATTGGTTGGTGAGGTTAGATATTTTGGATCCTAGTCGGGTGTTGGCTTGCGGGGTTTCTCGGTCTTCTTTATATGATCGCATCAGAGAGCACCAGTATGATGATCTGCATCTGCTTGTCCTTAAGGATAGAGTTCAGCACGATGATGCCAGGGAAATGACCATTAATGATGATGGCGTGTTGAGGTTGCATGGCCGGATTTGTGTGCCCAATATGGATGGGCTTCGGAAGTTGATATTGGAGGAGGACCATCACTTGCGATGTTCCATTCATCTAGGTGCCGTGAAAAAGTATTAGGATTTGAGGCATCACTACTGGTGGAGAAAGATGAAGAGGGATATTGTAGGGTTTGTGACTCGGTGTCTCAACTGTCAGTAGGTAAAACACGAGCATTAGAGGTCGGGTGGTGTACTTCAGCGGATGATTATTCCAGAATGGAATTGGGAGAGGATTAATATAGATTTTATGAGTGATCTCCCTCAAAACTTGAAGAAGTTCGATTCGATTTGGCTGATTATGGATAGGCTGACCAAGTCCGCACACTTCATTCCTGTATGTACTACCTATTCTTTGGAGTGTCTGGCAGAGATCTTTATCCAAGTGATTGTACGATTGCATGGGGTTCCAGTGTCTATTATCTTAGATAGGGGTACTCAGTTCATTTCTTAGTTCTATAGGACATTTCAGCGAGAGTTGGGTACGCGGGTAGAGTTGACCACAACATTTCACCCTCAGATGGATGGACAGTCCGAGCGTACTGTTAAGATACCGGAAGACATGTTGCGTGTATGTGTTATTAATTTTGGGAGCTCTTGGAATGAGTTTTTGGTACTTATATAGTTTTCCTACAACGACAGTTATCAGTCGAGTATTCAGATGGCTCCGTATGAGGCATTGTATGGGAGGCGGTGTAGATCTCATATTGGATAGTTCAAGCCAAGCGAGGCTAGGTTATTGGGGTCAGAGATGGTTTAGTATGCCTTCGAAAAGGTGAAGCTGATTTAGGAGAGGCTTCATATATAGCACAGTCACGCTAGAAGAGTTATGCGGACCAGAAGGTTCGGGATGTGTCATATATAGTAGGTGAGAAAGGTTTGGCTGAAGGTTTCTCCCATGAAGGGTGTCATGCAGTTTGGGAAGAAATGAAAGATGAGTCTGTGGTTTATTGGTCCTTTTGAGGTACTTAGGAGGATTGGGGAGGTGGCTTATGAGATTGCCTTGCAACCCAGCTTGTCGGGCATAAATCCGGTGTTTCATGTATCTACACTCCGGAAATATATTGGGTACTCGTCCCATGTTTTGGACTTTAGTATTGTTTAGTTGGATGATGATTTGACCTATACAGTGGATCCAGTGGCTATTTTGGCGTCGTCAAGTTCAAAAATTAAGATCAAAGGATATAGCTTCGGTAAAAGTGCAGTGGAGAGGTCGGCTCATGGAGGAGGCTACTTGGGAGACCGAGGGGGAGATGCAGAGCAAATATCCTCACTTGTTTATGACTCCAGGTATATTGCTTGACCCGCTCGAGGACGAGCTTTTGTTTTAGTTAGGCGGAATATGACGACCGACCCGTCATCACGTGAGTTACCGCTTCGTTTCACCCATTTTTTGCTTCCTTATGTCTTACTATAAGAGTTTCGGGTGAATGAGTCTATTTGGATTGGTTTTGGATGGAAACTAGACACTTAGTCTCTTTAAGGAAGGCTTGTTTTGAAAAAGTCAACCAGATATTGACTATTGAGTTAGAGGGCTCGGGTGTAATTTTTGGTGATTCAGTTAGCTATGGGGGATTATTTGTGACTTAGGAGTGTGATCGAAATTGATTTTGGAGGTCCCGTGTAGAATTAGGATTGAATTGGCAAAGTTAGTATTTTGGCAAATTACGGTTGGTAGGTGAGATTTTGATCCAAGGATCAGAATGGAATTCCGAGAGTTGTTGTAGCTTCTTTAGGTGATTTTGGATGTGTGTGCAAACTTTCAGATCATTCAGAAGTATTTGATGGGTTTTTTATCGAATGCAAGTTTCGGAAGAATTGGATAAACTTAGGGTTGAATTTGATGTAATTTGATGATTTAGGTGTTATTTGTGATGTTTTGATGATTCGAGCAAGTTTGAATAAGGTGTTGAATCATGTTTATGCTTTTGGTTGAGGCCCCGGGGGTCTGGGGGTAATTTTGGATGGCCATCGGGATGATTTTGGACTTGGTGAAGTTGCTGGTTTTTGCTGGTATCTGGTGTTTTTGCATCTGCGGAAGAAGGACCGCATATGCAATTTCGCAGATGCGGGTGATTGGTCGCATGTGTGGGTTTTGAGGAAGGAGGCTTCTTCCGCATGTGTGGGCTTGGAGCCGTATCTGCGGTGCCACAGATGCGGTTGGTGTATCACAGAAATGAAATGGAAAGGTTTGGGAATTTCCCCAGAAGCGGACAGTTATCTGCAAATACAGTGTCTGCAGATGCGGATGGATGACCGCAGAAGCGAACATGGATTTTAAATGAAGATTCGCAGAAGTGTAAAAATACCGCAGAAGCGGTGGTCACAGATGTGAAAATGGGACAACAGATACGAAAATCCCTGTTATCAGAAGGGTTTTAAAGCTCATTTTTTTCCGTGAGCTTAAGTCCATTTGCACCATTTTTAAGCAACCTTGAGATCTCTTGAACGGAATTTGAAGGGAATTTCGACTAGGTGTGATTGGAGGTGAGTTCCTTAGTCCAAATACGTGAATTAATGGTAGAATGTACATTGAAATTTGTGAAAATTCATCAAAAGAAGGTAAAGCTAGGGCTTATAAATTTGGCATTTCAAAGTTTGAGGGACCAAATAAACTCCAATTTTGGTAAAATTGATATGTATAGACTCGTGGTGAGATAAGGAATCCGGTGATATTAATTTTCTGATTTTCGAGAAGTGGGTCCGGGGCTCGGGTTTTGCCAATTTCGTGATTTTTGATATTTTTCGAGTCTTTTCGATTGGGTTGTGTTCCCTTAGCCTATTGTAATGTATTCCTTGTGGTTTTGAGCGGATTTGACGCTCGAGGAGGTCGATTCGCAAGGCAAGGGCATAGCGATCTTGGATTTTGGATGGCGTGAGGTGAGTAATGATAGTAAATGATATCCCGAGGGTTTGAAACCCCGGATTTGCACAACGTAGTGCTGTATTGAGGTGAAATGCGCGCTTAATGGCAAGTGCGAGGTTGTTTACTATTGGGAAGTGTGACTTGGTCCGTCCGGTTTGACATTTTACCACGTATTTGACTAAGTTGGTTTGTTTATCATCGTAATTTGGGCTTATTGCCATGTTTTGGGTTTAAATCCAATTATTTGAATCCTTCAAGGATCATTATCACTATTTCATCACTATTTTGACACGTTTGAATTCAGTCCTAATTATTATACTGTTTTGCTAACTCATCCGCTTTAAATGTATTTTTGAGACTTCAAATGATGTTTCACTGATGTTTGGGCTAAAAACTATTATTTTATTCTTGCCTGAGGGGCTTATGATATTTTTTGGACCGAGTGAGGTTTTCGGGCCTTGAGTGATATGTGAGGAGGCTTTCAGACCTCGAGTGTGATGTGAGAAGGCTTTCAGGCCTATTTTTATATGCTACGAGGTGGCATGATATTGCGCTTGGGCCGTAAGGGGCCCTTCCCGGAGTCTGCACACCCCCAGTGAGCGCGGGTACCCATGTGATGTGATACTGAGCCCGAGGGATACTTATCTGAGTGATGTGATATTGAGCACGAGGGGCTAATACTGTTTCTGAGCGATTGATTCTGAGCTCGAGGGGCAGATTTCTATTCACTATTTACCTGATTTTCTGGATTTACTTTTAAAAGGCGAAATTCACTTTTATCCTATACTGTTCTACTAATTTACTATATTTACTGCCTGATATGGAATTGCCTTGTGATTCTATGTGCTTTTTTACTCTCGGTTATTATTTATTGTTGTTACTCACTGAGTAAGAGTACTCACATTACTCTCTGCACCATGTGTGCAGATACAGGCATTGTGGAGTCTACCCCTAAGTACTGATTCTTCCAGATTAGGAGGCTAGTCGGAGTGACAAGCTAGCTGTCGACGTCTACAGCCCTTATCTCTCCTATTTCATATCTTTTTCCTTCGGACAGTTATATTAGACTTTATATTTTTGTGGACTTATTTTAAACTCTGTAGTAGCTTATGACTTGTGACACCCTGGTTTGGGTTGTGTCGGGTTGGTATCGTATGTTGGTACTATTATTCTGCGTTTTATCACTGTTTACTCTTGTTCTGGAATTGCTAAATGTTTAGAAATTGCAAAAAGAGGTAATTGCATTGTTCTGGCTGGCCTTGCCTTCACGAAAGGTACCATCACGATCGAGGTTGGGAATTGGATTGTAACATATATGAGCCGTCAATTCAACTATTAACGCGGATTTATTTGTAATTTTTCATGTAACCAATGGGCTTGCACAATAAAAATATGAATTAGTCAGACCGATAACTTCAAAAACTGATTATTAAAGAAAAATGAACCAATTTTCGATAATTTATTAAATACTCTTGACAAATAGAATATATTTGATCAAACTTACTTTGCTATTACATAATTTGATACGTTAACTAATCGGTTACAAATTATTGGACTGAATTTTGCTATTTTTCTTCTACCATTTATTGTCATTGTTCAAAATTTTGACAAAATTAAAAATTATTTATCTGCACGAGAATATCAAGATATAACAATATATTTTAATTAATCTTACAGATGACTTTGAAATTTCTACTGCATGGGATATTCCAAGACTATGTGTTTATAAATTATATTTCTCTCGTTTAAGCAAATTCTTTGTACAAAGATAGGTTTTTAAATTATAAAATTTTAATAATAATTATTAACCTTTTTTATATTTTCTTTGACAATCGGGTGAAGGGGTAAGTTAACTAGTCAATTATTAAAGTTTCTTAGCACCCATTTGGCCATAAATTTTGGGTATATATTTTCAATTTTTTGTTTTGAAAACGCCGTTTGTTATCAAATTCCTAAATTTAAAAAGCTGCTAAACATGATAAATTTTTGAACTTTTTATCAAATTCCTAAAAACTGGTTTGGAGCAGTTTTTGCGTAATTTTTTTTCTTCAACTCATATAACTTCAATTTTTTTAAAAATAAAATACATGTCCAAACGCTAGGTTAGTTTAGCTTTTTTTGTTGCTATTTAGTTCACTTGTATAGCTACCCGCGCAATGCGCGAAAAATAAGTAAAAGTAATTTCACAAAATTCCTATTTTACCAATATTGTTTATTTCACAACTCTATTGTTGGAGTTTCTAAGAAACTGTTTCTTGGAGCCCGAATTGTACTATACTGCATTACAAACTACTTTGCTTTACATGTTGCAAGCAATGAACTTTATAGTTATATAAAATAAATTAACCTAAAGCTCCAGGCATTCTTTAGATTGTGAAGGAATCTTGCATGAATGGTCATGCTAACTAGCCTTCAACTGTGCAATTTTGAGTATAAAGGAAGGACTGTAAATTTTTCAAATTTGTCCATCGAGATAATATAGAGGGTTGTTACTCATACTTAATTGGTCATATAAAATTAGATGATGCATAGAAACACCAATGCATATCATTCATTTATTAGATAAGTCGACATTACCCTCAATAGAAAATCAATCCAAAAGCATATGACTTTATTCTTCCCCGTAAGACACATTTTTACATATTAAAATACTCAGTAGCAACAATGTATTTCAGAAATTTTAGTACATCTTCAATATTTTGTAAAGAAGCTATAGAGATATTATTCATCTATCCAAAAATACAGATTTTCAATTAAAAATGTATGGATATCATCGACACTGATCAGCTGAGCCGACGCCATGTAACCTCCAACATCAACCTTGCGTACTATTTGGCATAATGATAACTATTTGTTGAGGATTTGTTCTCTCAAGATTGTGTTGCTTAACCATATGTCCAAATTAAAATTTTCAAAATCCGCCTCTAAACCAACAATGAGAAGGACACTTTATTTTTTATGTTTTCTGCACCTTTATCGCTGTACAAAGAAAATAATTGAATATAAACGGGACATACAATAATTGTTACAGCCAAAGCAATTTAAACAAAAGAGGTTTGAAAGGAGAAAGTTACATACCATAACTGCATAAAAAATAGTTGTTAATCATCACAAAGTTATTTGTGGTATTTCAAAAAGTTGTCCACAATACATAATAACTGGACTTATATATAAGTAGGAAAGACATAGAGTTGAGACTTAAGTTTATCAATGACATCATCACCTTACTTTTCTTATCAAGTCATTCAAGAATATAAAAAAATATATTGTTAAGAATCAAAATTCAGTGATAGCAACCATATTCGTGGAAAGGGAAAACATGTAAAGAATCTGTAATATAAAACTGCAATGAATAAACTTCCAATTGACAGCATGAAGACTAATATATGTTGTTGCTTCTGCATAAAGTTTTTCCAGAATTGTTTCCCAATAGCAACAACAACAGACATGCTAAGAAAAAATAAATCTCCAAAGAGAGTTGTTAATTGAAGAAATATTTATAGAAAGAAAGAGTATAGTGAAAAAATGATCTTCTGTGTCTAAAGTGTAAGGTAAATGATATGAATGTAGGAATAAAATAAATAAACTTTCATATGTTCACAATACACATGCGAAAAGAGAGTAGAAGAATTTAATAATACTATATATTAACCTGATTACGAAACGTAAAAAGAATTACAGTTCCATCAATAGGTGCATCTTCCTTATATATAACTTTGTACATCTGATTGTTCGTGAGATAGTGAAAAAATATAGTAAAAGAAACTCATATTTTGGAAAACTTTTTTATAAAATAGCAAAATAGATGCCAGAACATATGCAAAGACAAATCTTTAAAGATGTGCATCTTCCTCAAGTATGAGTTTGTGCATTTGAATGTCCTAGAGACAAAAAAACACCACATTTTGGACAGAACTTTAATAGAATAACGAAACAAATTCCAGCACATATGCAAAGCTATGTAAAGACCAAGAGGAGAATATTGTAACAGGACAAAAGGCTTGATTTTTAGTTACTTTTCTTTTGCATTGTATTCCATTTCTACCACTGTCGTAAGAAATTTGATCGGTCTACTCTGCAGCAGACACAAATTATGCGGACCTAAAAAAAATATAGAAGTGTTATGAAATAATAAAAGAACAAGAACAATATTGCAGAGATAAAGCGGGAATTCTTATTGAATCTTTGGGATAATTTACAATAGGGTAAGATCCCTCTATATATTTATAGGAGAAATATGACTTAGTCACAAAGTAAAACTCTCCACAAGATAGACATTCAGTCTAAACAGAATTCTATTCTTAACACCCCCCCTTGAATGTCTACTCAGTAAGTAATGTGCCTCATTAAAACCTTAACTAAAATAAAACCCAATGGAAAAAAAATCTAGAAAAGGAAAAAGAGTACACATATCTAATAATACGCCTTTTGGTTGCCTTATTAAAAACCTCGCAAGGAAAACCCAGTGGGACAAAACCTTGTAAGGGAAAAAGAGTGAAACGCGCATTAACTCCCCCTGATGAGAGCATCAATTCACATTCTTAAGCCTTCACATCCCGATCTTGTACACTAGCTTCTTGAAGGTTGATGTCGGTAGAGATTTTGTGAACAAATCAGCCATATTATCATTTGAACGAATCTGTTGCACATTAATATCACCATTCTTTTGAAGATCATCTATGAAAAATAACTTTGGTGAAATGTGCTTTGTCCTATCTCCTTTTATGAATCCTCCCTTCAGTTGAGCTATGCATGATGCATTGTCTTCATACAAAATAGTGGGTAACTTGTCACATTTCACACCACATTTATCTCGAATAAGATGTATTAATAGACCTCAACCACATACATTCTCGACTTGCTTCATGAATAGCAATTATTTCAGCATGATTAGATGAAGTAGCCACAATTGATTTCTTAGTCGATCGCCATGATATGGCAGTACCTCCATAGTTAAATACATATCCTGTTTGAGATCGAGCCTTGTGGGGGTCAGATAAATACCCAGCATCAGCATAACCAACAAGATCGGGACTGCAATTGTTGCCATAAAATAAGCCCATATCGGTAGTCCCTTTTAGATACCGCAATATGTGTTTGATCCCATTCCAATGTCTCCTTGTGGGAGTAGAGCTATATCTTGCTAAGACATTAACTGGAAAAGTTATGTCGGGCCTTGTAGTATTGTCAAGATACATTAGTGCACCAATTGCACTAAGATATGGTACTTCAGGACCAAGTAGCTCTTCATTCTCTTCTTGAGGTCGAAATGGATCTTTGTTCACATCAAGTGATCGAACAACCATCGGAGTACTTAATAGATGTGCTCCATCCATGTAAAACCGTTTCAATACCTTTTCTATGTAGGTAGATTGATGAACAAAAATTTCGTTTGCCAAATATTCAATTTGCAAACCAAGACATAATTTTGTCTTTCCGAGATCTTTCATCTCGAATTCCTTCTTTAAATAATCAATTGCCTTTTGGAGTTCTATAGGAGTTCCAATAAGGTTTATGTCATCAACATATACGGCAAGTTCAACAAATTCCGATGTTGTTTTCTTTATGAAAACACATGGGCAAATGACATCATTTATATAGCCTTCCTTTAATAAATACTCACTAAGACGATTATACCATATTCGTCCTTATTGCTTTAGACCGTACAAAGATCTTTGCAATTTGATTGACAACATTTCCCGAGATTTTGAATTATTAGGCATTTTGAAGCCTTCGGGAATTTTCATGTATATCTCATTATCAAGTGAGCCGTAAAGGTAGGCGGTAACCACATCCATTAAATGCATGTCAAGTTTTTCATGGACAACAAAACTAATGAGATAACGGAATGTTATAGCATCCATAACGGGTGAATATGTCTCTTCATAATCGACACCAGGCCTTTGTGAAAATCGTTGTGCAACAAGGCGTGCCTTATATCTTTGTACCTCGTTTTTCTCATTTCTATTGCGTACAAAGACCCATTTATAGCCAACAGGCTTAACACCATTAGGTGTTTGGACTACAGGCCCAAAAACTTCACGTTTTGCAAGTGAATTCAACTCTAATTGGATTGCTTCTTGCCATTTTGGCCAATCAAGTCTTTGTCGACATTCTCCAATAAATTAAGGTTCAAGATCCTCATTTTCTTGCATAATGATGGATGCAACATTATATGCAAAGACATAATCCACCACTATATCCACTCAATTCAAATTTGTCTCAATATCGATTAGATTTATTGATAGTTCCTTATTTTCTTGGTCTCGGGCTCAGTGGATTCCTCATGAATCTCAGAATTTATTAAGTCGTGGATTTCTTCATGAGATTCTTTCATAGTGTCATTTTGATCATTTATTTTCCTTTTTCTAGGATTTCAATCTTTGGAACCTAATGGTCTGCCACACTTCAGGCATGCTTTTGACTCATTAGCTATGACACTAGAACATTGTCCAATAGGGACATCAATACGGATTGGAACATTCTCCGCAAGGATATGTGATTTTGTTATCTTTTTCATATTCGTAAATGCATCTGACATTTAATTTGCTATTCTCTACAAATGAATAATCTTTTGCACCTCTTTTTTACAAATAGAGGCACATGGATCAAGATGAGATAATGATGGATTTTTCCACAAAATTTCTCGTTTGGTTTCAACAACTTCTCCCCCTAATTATGGGAAAAGTGTCTCATCGGATCGACAGTCTGCAAATCATGTAGTAAACAAATCCCCCGTCAATGGTTCGAGGTAGCGAATAATGGAGGACGATTCAAACCCAATATATATTCCTAACCTTCTTTGCGGACCCATTTTGTTGAGATATGGCGGTGCTACAGGCACATATACTGCGCATCCAAAAATTCTTAAATGAGATATATTAGGTTCATGACCCAAAACTAATTGCAACGGGAAATACTTATGATAATTTGTCGGTCTGAGATGAACTAGCATTGCTGCATGCAAAACCCCAAACAGAAGTGGGCAGCCTCGTTCTCATGAGTAACGGTCTTGCTATCAATAGCAGACGTTTAATTAAAGACTCTGCAAGACCATTTTGAGTGTGAACATGAGCTACAGGATGTTCCACTTTTATCCCAATTGATAAGCAATAATCATTAAATACTTGGGATGAAAACTCAGCATCATTATGAAGTCTAATAGACTTAATTGGATTATCGGAAAATTGTGCCCGTAATCGAATTATTTGTGCCATTAATTTTGCAAACGCGAGGTTGCGAGATGACAATAGGCACACATGGGACCATCTAGAAGATGCGTCTATCAAGACCATAAAATATCGGAGCGACCCACTAGGTGGGTGAATAGGTCCACAAATATCTCCTTGTATACGTTCCAAAAACGTAGGGGACTCAATTCCAACCTTTGTTGGTGATGGTCTAACAATTAACTTGCCTTGATAACAAGAAGTGCAAGAAAATTTATCATTTAAAAAATCTTTAAATTCTTTAATGGATGCCCATTTGAGTTTTCTATAATTCGTCTCATCATAATTGATCGAGGATGTCCCAATCGATCATGCCAAAGTACAAAAATATTGGAATCTGTAACCTTTTGGTTTACAATAGAATGTGCCTCAATTGCACTAATTCATGTCCAATACAGGGCACAAGATAAATATGGGAACTTCTCAATAGCCCTTTTCTGGCCAGAGGTATTTTTGGTAATGATGAGATATTCAAGATTATTCTCATCTATTGTCTCAATATGATATCCATTTCTGCGGATATCTTTAAAACTCAACAAGTTCCTCTTGGACTTGGAGGAGAACATTGCATTCTCTATGATAAGTATTGTTCCCTTAGGCGGAGTTATAGTAGCTCTTCCAGAGCCTTCAATTAATTTACTACTACCAGAAATTGTAGTAACATCTGCCTTACACATAGTTAAATGAGAGAAATATTTCTTCTCTTTGAATATTGTATGTGTCGTACATGAATCAATTAAAAAAATATTTTTACAATTGAACTTTGATCCAAGTATGCTTTGTGAGATATTCATATCTGCTCCCCATATTTGATATACAAAAGAAATATACGAACAAAAATTAGTATTTTCAGTAAGAAAAAGAGAAGAGAATAATAGAGTTAAATCAATAATTCAATAATGACCTTTTAACACAATTTTGAGAAACTCTGATTAAAACAATTACATAGTCTAAAATTGGATTGTAATATGACTTATTTCCCTGAAAATTAGCATGTGCAACTGATATATGCTTCTATTGTCATATATTTAGCATTAGCTTTGTTGGATCAAATTATTTATAAAAATGTACATAAATATTGCTTAATATTTTAACGTCAAATCATCGTGCTGTGTGTATAAAGTGGTATCATTATCGTTGGTTATGAAATGCAACAAGCACTGTATAAAAAGAATCAAATAATATAAGCAGTAATTTAGTTATAAGATATGAAAACATGACAGGGATGAAATTATTTATGGCACAAATCATTTTATAGTATAAATGCTCATTTATCACTGTGATAGTTATTAGTATCATAAGAAGTATTGTACCCTACAGTCATAAAAGTGTTCCAAAGTTTTAACGAGCATGTATTGTCAAAAACGAAACACAGAAGACTAAACTATCTGAAACACTATTCAAAACGAATACTAGAACTATATTTAATCGAAACGAGCTAATATAATTTTAGAAAATAAGTAAAACTAAAGACTACTACCCATGTAAAGAACTATTATTAGATGGTTTTTATTCACTAACTACTACGAATAGGCAAAAATAAAAATTAAACTTCTCAATCATCTTTAATCACGGATCCACCACCAATCAAGTGGTCTATTTTCCTACCAGGGCGCTCAAAGAAGTCTGTCACATCCAAGTGGGTGATGTCAAAATCATTATCAGAGACAAAATTGGCTTCAGGGTCTTATTCTTTAGAGATCCTTGATAAAGATCAACCAAATATCTTGGTACACGGCAAATATTTGCCCTATGCCCTTTTCCACCGCAACGATAGCATTCAATTTCTGAACCATTTGCTTTTGGCTTCTCATCTTTCCCTTTCAACTTTTGGTGGTTATTTCTCTTTGAGGGATGATTAATACCAAGAAAATTTCTTCCTTGTCTACGGCCACGGTCACGGCTACGTTTATGATCACGATCACGATTACGGATAGAGTCACGACCACGACTATGATCACGATCACGACTGCGAATAGAGTCACGAACTTTTTCGCGCTTAGCATAATGTAATACACCTCATCCACTTCAGGCAATGGTGTAGACCTAGTGGGTCGATTGTCGTGATTTTTTATGGGCAAATCATTGTTTCGCTCAGCCACTAGAAGAAGAGAAATCAGCTCAGAGTACTTCTTGAAACCTTTCTCTCTGTACTGCTGTTGCAGAACCATATTGGAGGCATGAAATGTTATAAAAAATTTTTCAAAGAATATCATAATCACTGATAGTATCTCCACAAAGTTTCAATTTAGAAGTAATTCTGAACATCGCAGAATTATATTCAGAAATAGACTTAAAGTCTTGGAGCCTCAGATGAGCCAAATCATATCGTGCTTGTGGAAGGGTGACCAACTTTAAGTTGTCATATCTTTCCTTTAAGCCATTTCACAAAATAGTGAATCTTTGACTGTGAGATATTCAATTTTCAACTCTTCATCAAGGTGATGGCGCTAGAAAATCAAGGCCTTAGCACAATCTTGGGTGGATGCTTTATTTCTGTCTTTATTGGCGTCTCCAAAACCCATTGCATCTAAGTGGATTTCAGCATCCAACACCCATGTCATATAGTTCTTGCCCGAAATTTCAAGGGCAACGAACTTTCTTTTCATAATGTCAGTCATAATTAAAAAGAAGAGAAAAATTACCTTAATCTTCTCAAAGAGCTTCTTGAGATGGTAGAGTCTCGTGCTGATAACGTGTTATGAAATAATAAAATAACAAGAACAATATTGCAGAGAGAGAGAGAATTCTTATTGAATCTTTGAGATGATTTACAATGGGATAAGACCCCTCTATTTATAGAAGAAATATGACTTAGTCACAAAGTAAAACTCTCCACAAGATAGACATTCACTCTAAACAGAATTCTATTCTTAACAAAAAGATAATATATTGAAAAAGATTATCTTTCCCTGATTTGGAGAGAATGAATAACATGCTTATATACCTTATTTAATCTTTTATTCACTTATTTTGTTGTCTTATACCTATATATATATGAAGTGCTGGTTCAAATGCTACCTATTACTAAAATAAAAAATATCAAGACATGAAATGTTGGTTCAAGGCTATAATATGGTTAGCAGTATACACTGAAACCAACCATAAACCTCTCTTATGGATTTTGATATTCTATTGTCTCTAAGTCCTAAAAGGATAGAGAGTAAAGGACCTGCTCCTTACATATTGGCTCAAAATTTATATAATATCGCCCTCAAAAATAACTTAATTGATACATACTAGGAATATCTACCATGTCACTGAATTTCTTTATAAATTTATAATATGGGTTTGATCCATTAATAAAATTTGTGAGTACATTTATTTGGGAACAAATTTATACAGTTATATATATTTTTTAGTTTTGCTTCTATAATGGTTACAACGAGAAAAAAATTCATGATCATGTTGGTGAACCAAAATGTCACAACCCGAATTTTCCACCATTGGGAGTCGTGATGGCGCCTACTATCGAAGTTAGGTCAGCCGAACCTTAACAACAAAATACACTAGCTATAATTAAACATTTCGGGAAAACTTAATAATTCAATAAGGAAAAAATCAGAATGCGGAAAATACTGAACATAACACTACCTAAAATCTGGTGTCGCTAGCTCACAGACTACTACAGAATACTACAAACAAGTCCGAATGAAAGAATAATATATAAGTCTATTTCGGTACGATGAAAACAAACTGAAATAAGGGATATGGACTTCGGCCTGCGAACGCCGGCTAGGCTACCTCGAGAGTCCCTGGACAAAAGACAACTCCCAAAAAATCCTACTGCTGCAGCTATCCGAAAGCTGCTCCAACACTGTGATCTGTGCAAAAAGCACATAAGTGTAACATCAACACAACCGACCCCATGTGCTGGTAAGTGCCTGGCCTAACCCCGACGAAGTAGTGACGAGGCTAGACATGACCTACTAAAATCAACCTGTACATATATATAAGTTTATTGATTGTTATTGCAGAGTAGAGTATTTCCTTATAAATGTTTATGTACATATATATATATATATATATATATATATATATATATATATATATATATATATATATATATATATATATATATGTATGTATATATATATATATATAACGACAACAGAAAGAGCAACATGAATGTATATAAAGATATACAACCGAAAAGGAAACATGCTCGGAAAATACTGAACAATGAGAGCAGATCATCAGTGACAACATTAAACCAAAATTTACATTATTACTTTTATAAGTGGTCGGCGCGCCACACGATCCCATAGTATGTATCATAAGTGGACGGCACGCCACACGATCCTATTTCATATAATATAAGTGGACGGGCGTGCCACACGATCTCGTTTCATATAATATAAGTGGACGGCGTGCCACACGATCCCATTTCATATAATATAAGTGGACATCGTACCACCCGATCCTATTTCATATAATATAAGTGGACGGCTTGGCACACGAACCCATTTCATAAATTATAAGTTGACGGCGTGCCACACGATCCGAATAAATATCATGAATAATTCATATAGCCTCTCTCAAGTAGTTTCCCTTTTGGGAAAAACTCGGCAATATAATGATCTAACCCAATAAGGGTACCACTAGCAGCCCAAACATCTCAATGATGGAGAATAAATATAACGCTTAACCAGATAAGGGAGCAACAACAATCATAAACTACACGTCCCGACAAGGGATTCAACCATATTTCTTTACAATAATTACCGTTTTGACTTCATAGAATCACTACCATTTGAGCCAAAGCTCCAAGAAATTTCACGTTTCATAAATAATTCCTCAACTAACTCATCATGTCGAATTCATCAATTGTTAGGAATAGTTATCAAAATATACCCAAAAACAAGTACAAACAAGACTCACACTCATGCTAGACGCCGGTGTATAGATACTCAACACCATGCCTATACACCGCATTCAATCATTTAGAAAATAGAAAGTAATAATACTCTAATCCTATTCCCTCAATCCAATATTAGATCAAACACTTACATTGGTCCAAAAATAGCAATCAAGCCTCTAGCACCGCCTTTCCTCTAGAATCGGACTCCGAAAATAATGGTATCTAGTCATTTTTAATGCAATAACATCAATTAGGGCTCAGTAACATAATCCCATAGCCTAGAAATGAAATTCCCATCATTCTTCTAAAAATAACAAAATTTGACACCGGGCCCACATCGTCCAAACTCGAGGCTTGGACCAAATTCCAATCAACCATAACTCCACGAGTTAGAATATATAATTTGTTTCAAAATCCGACCTCAAATTGAGGTTGAATCACCCAAAATCCCACAAGCCCTAGTTCTACCCATAACACCCATTTTTTACCTTGAATTCATTACTTAGGGCTAGGATTAATTATGATTAGGTAAAGAAATAATAAAGAAATGATGTTAGAAAGACTTACCCAAAGAGTTATGGAGGAATGGGAGCTTGAAACTTGGCAATGGAGGGTGGAAGAGAAGAGCCCGTATGAGCTTTTGTGAGAAATTTCGTGTTAAGTGTTCGGTTTTGGGATTAAATTCACTTGGCGAAATTTTGTTCTACGCGATTGCGTGAACAGTGATGCGATCGTGCAGAGGAAAGGCTGTGATCTACGCGATCGCGTGAGAACTGATATGATCGTGTAGAAGGATTTTGCTGGGAGAGTCTGTTTGCTCTACGCGATCGCGTGAAATGGTTTGCGATCGCGAAGAGGAAGGCCGGGGAGCTACACGATCACGTGAAATGGGATGCGATCGCGTTGAAGAAATGGCTAAGGTAGTGGGATCGCGTGAACGAGGCCACGATCGCGTAGAGGAAAACCTCTGTGTAAAAATTGCAGAAATTCTGCCAGTTTCCTAAGTTCAAAAACACCCCGAACCACCTCCGAAACACTCACGAGCCCTCGAGGTTCCAAACCAAATATGCACACTAACTCAGAAATATCATACGAACTTGCTCTAACGATCAAATCGCTAAAATAACATCAAAAACAAAGAATCAAACCCAAAAACTCAAGATTTCATTTCAAAGTTCATCAACCTCTAACTTTATCTATTTAGGTCCGAAACACATCAAACGACATCCGATTTCGACCAAATTTCACAGGAAGCGCGTAACGCATATTTAAGACCTGTACCGGGCGTCAGAACCAAAATACAAGTCTGATACCTATATTTTCTAACTCATTTCATTTCAGTTTTTCCTTATTAATTTCTGAAAACAATTTAACGGAAAAATTCTTTTACCGGGGTTCTGGACCTAGGATTTCAACTCCAGGCACATGCCCGAGTCCCATATTTTTCTACTGACCTCTCGGAACCGTCACATCACCGGTTTGGGCCCGTTTACCAAAAATGTTGACCAAAGTCAATTGTATAAATATTAATATCAAAATTCTTCAAATATTCCATAGAATTCATATATCTTAACACAAAAACTATTCGGCTTTGCGCTCGGATTGTGCACGCAAATCAAGGCAACTGAGGGTGGGGTTTCCAAGACCTCAAAAGCGCAGAAAAAAGGGAGAAATACAGTGATGACCCCTTTGGGTTGTCACGTTCTCCACCTCTAAAACCTGTTCATCCCCGAACGGACAAAAGAATAAAGTACGTAAGTCAAGAAATAGATAAGGGTAACAGCTCCACATATCAAACTCGGACTCCCAGGTCAAAACCCCAAGAGGTTGACCTCTCCACTGCATACGTACTGAAGGAAAACTCTTCGACATCAACTGTCGAACCTGCTGGTCTAGAATATCTACCGGCTCCTCCTTGTAGGACAGATCCTAGTCCAACTGGACAGTATTGAAATCTAACATGTGGGTAGGATCACCGTGATACCTCCGTAGCACAGACACGTGAAACATTAGATGCACAGATGACAAGCTAGGTGGCAAGGCAAGTCTATAACCCACCCATCCCACTCGATCAAGTGTCTTAGAAGGACCAATATATCTAGGGCTAAGCTTGCCCTTCTTCCCAAACCTCATCACGTCTTTCATAGGCGATGCACGGATCAATACTCGCTCACCAACCATAAAAGCCAAATCTCGAACCTTGTGATCCGCATAACTCTTTTGCCTAGACTGAGCCGAACGCATCCTCTCCTGGATAATCTTGACCTTATCCAAGGCCTCCTGGACTAAATCGGTACCTAACAACTGAGCCTCTCCTAGCTCAAACCATCCGACTGGAGACCGACACCTCCTGCCATACAATGCCTAATAAGATGCCATCTGAATACTGGACCGGTAGCTGTTGCTGTAGGCAAACTATGCTAAAGGCAAGAATTGGTCCCAAGAGCCTCCAAAATCAATAACACAGGCTCAGAGCATATCCTCCAGTATCTGAATAGTCCTCTCGGACTAACCGTCCGTCTGAGGATGGAATGTTGTACTCAACTGAACCTGGGTACCTAGCTCCTGTTGAACTACTCTCCAAAAGCACGAGGTAAACTCGGTACCCCGATCCGAAATGATAGATGTTGGTACCCCATGAAGACGAACAATCTCTCGGATGTAGATCTCAGCTAGTCTCTCTGAAGAATAGGTAGTAGCAACAAGAATGAAATTCGCTGACTTAGTCAGCCTATCAACAATGACCCAAATAGCATCAAACCTCTTCCGAGTCACCGGAAGTCCAGTAACGAAGTCCATGGTAACCCTCTCCCACTTCCACTCGGGAAGATCAATCCTCTGAAACACACCACTAGGTGGCTGATGCTCATACTTGAACTACTGACAATTTAGACACTGAGCCACATATGCAACAATGTCTTTCTTCATCCTATGCCACCAATACTGTTGTCGCAAGTCCTGATACATCTTCGCGGCACCCGGGTGAATAGAATACCGAGAACTATAGGCCTCCGCTAAGATCAACTCTAGAATGCCATCAACATTGGGAAAACGTACTCTTCCCTGCAATCTCAAAACACCATCTTCATCCAAAGTCACCTTCGTGGCACCACCACGCTGCACAGTGTCTCTCAAGACACAAAAATGAGGATCATCAAACTGTCGGTCACGGATCCGCTCCAATAATGAAGAACGAGCGACCGTGTAAGCTAATACTCAGCTAGGATCCGAAATGTCCAACCTCACTAACCGATTGGCCAAGGCTTGAATATCTAAGGCAATTGGTCTCTTGCTGACCGGAACATATGGAAGACTACCTATGCTGGCTGACTTCCTGCTCAATACGTCGACCACTACATTGGCTTTACCCGGGTGGTATAAGATAGTAATATCATAATCCTTTAATAGCTCCAACCACCTCCGCTGCCTCAAATTCAACTCTTTATGCTTGAACAAGTATTGCAAACTCTTGTGATCCACGTACACCTCACACGTCACACCATATAAATAATGCCTCCAAATATTCAAGGCATGAACAATGGCTGCCAACTCTAGATCATCGAATGGGTAGTTCTTCTCGTGGATCTTCAACTGTCTCGAAGCATAAGCCATAACTCTGCCATCCTGTATCGATACCGCACCAAGACCAACACGGGAAGCATCACAATAAACAGTGTAAGGTCCTGAACCTGTGGGAAAAACCAATATCGGTGCCATAGTCAGAGCTATCTTGAGTTTCTAAAAGCTCTCCTTGCACTCATTTGACCACCAGAACTGGGCACCCTTCTAGGTCAACCTAGTCATCGGGGCAGCTATAGATGAAAATCCCTCCACAAATCGATGATAATAACCAGCTAACCCCAAGAAACTATTAATCTCTATCACTGAAGCTGGTTAAGGCCTATTCTTAACTGCCTCAATCTTCTTTGGGTCTACCTGAATACCCTCAGCTGATACGACATGACCCAAAAACGCCACTGAACTCAGCCAAAACTCGCATTTTGAAAATTTGGCATATAATTGGCTATTCTTCAGAGTCTGAAGACCACTCTGAGGTGCTGCTCATGCTCATCCTGACTGCGGGAGTACACAAGAATATCATCAATGAAGAAAATCACGAACAAGTCCAAATAAGGTCTGAACACTCGGTTCATCAACTCCACAAATGCTGTTGGGGCATTGGTCAACCCAAATGACATGACCAAGAACTCATAATGCCCGTACCGAGTGCAGAATGCTCTCTTAGGGACATCAGACGCCCTAATCCTCAGCTGATGATTTCTCAATCTCAAATCTATCTTGGAAAAACTTTTGCACCCTGCAACTGGTCAAAAAAATCATCAATCCTCGGCAGTGGATACTTGTTCTTAATTGTTACCTTGTTCAGCTGTCGGTAAAAACACATCCACATGGAACTATCCTTTTTCTTCACAAACAGAACTGGTGCACCCCAGGGAGAAACACTAGGCCTGATGAAACCCTTATCCAATAAATCTTGCAACTGATCTTTTAGCTCTTTCAACTATGACAGGGCCATGCGGTACGGTGGGATAGAAATGAGCTGCGTGCCTGGGGCTAGATCAATGCAAAAATCAATATCCCTGTCGGGCAGCAAACCTGGCAGGTTTGAAAGAAAAACCTCTGGAAACTCCTGAACAATAGGGACTGAGTCAATAGAAGGAACCTTTGAGCTGGAGTCACGAACATAATCCAAATAAGCTAGACACCCTTTCTTGACCATGCGTCGAGCCTTAACATAAGAAATAACACTGCGGGTGGCATGTCCTGGAGTCCTTCTCCACTCCAATCGGGGCATATCTGGTAAAGCCAAAGTCACAGTTTTGGCATGACAATCCAAGATCGCATGATACGGGGAAAGCCAATCCATCCCCAATATAACATCAAAATCCAATCCATCGCCAATATAACATCAAAATCCACCATGTGTTGAAGCAGTAGGTCAACACGGGTCTCAAGACCCTTAAACACTACTATACAAGAATGATGGACCCGATCAACCACTATATGATCACTTACGGGTGTAGATACATATATAGGAATACCCAAGGCATCGGTAGGCATAAGCAAGTGGGGTGTAAAATAAGACGATACGTATGAAAATGTAGACCCAGGGTCAAATAGCACTGAAGAACCCCTGTCACAGAC
The DNA here is from genome assembly GCA_032618575.1 of Nicotiana noctiflora. Classification (NCBI taxonomy): domain Eukaryota; kingdom Viridiplantae; phylum Streptophyta; class Magnoliopsida; order Solanales; family Solanaceae; genus Nicotiana; species Nicotiana noctiflora. The sequence goes on from JASVEL010007491.1 coordinate 138,990, forward strand.
AAGAATAGTACATGTAATAATGGCATCGGAAGTCCTGGCCTAGGTGGAAAAGAATAAAAATAGGGTTGGGCCCCACCTCCCTGAACTGTATCTCTAGGACGATCAACCACTGGTTGACCTCTGCCGCTACCGATTTAAGCTCCACCTCTACGGTCCCTACCTCCACATATAGGATCTCTAGTCCCCCCTCTAGCTGGCTCGGCGGGCTGTGAATCACCTGCTGCCTGAATTATGGGGCGAGGAACCCACTGTTGAGAATTGCCCGAAGCTCCAGGGCAATACCTGGCAATATGCCTCGGGTTACCACAAGTGTAACAAGTCCTCTGCTGATGAGAATAATGGAGTGGGGATGCACTGACAGGCTGCTGATCTGACTGATACTACTGGGGACCACTGCTGCCCGAACTACCATGAGAATTCTGAAGAGCTGACTGAAAGGGCCTCGGTGCCTGACCCCTACCATAAGAATCCTGTAAGGCCCCGTAAAATTTTTGTGCTTAAAACCTAGTAGCCCGTGGTGTCATGGTCCGAATAATGTGTTATGAATGTGTATAATTCTCTGCGACGAGCTTGCTCGCTGCGGTTCGAACCCTTGGTAGTGATCTAAGCTTTAAAAATTGAAAGAATAAAGTTTTTCAAAAAAAGTCAATTCTGTGGTCAAGAATGCGGTCCCAGATCTTCTATGCGGACTGCATTCCTACCGCAGAGTGTAACTGCCTATTTTCCAAAATTGGTGTTGAAAATACGGTCCAATATACGATCGCATAACAAAAATGCGGACTGCAAAACCATCGTATAATTTTTTAAGGATTTGTGAAGAGCAATTCTGCGGTGCATTATGCGACCGCAGAACACGAATGCGGACTGCATTCTGTTTGCATATCGTAACAGAACATGTAATTTTTGTGAGCAATTCTGCAGTCCATTATGCAGACCGCATGTTGATTGTGCGCTCGCAGATGCGACCACAGATTTGACTCTGCCCAGATTTTTCTAAAATTTTAACCCGATCCCTTCTTTAATAAAACACCCCAAAACTCATTTCTTCATATTTTCTTAGAAAAACAAGAGAGAGTAAAGAGAGATTCTTGAGAGAGAAACCTAACAATCATCAAGGATTATTTTCTAATTGCTTGGTCCGGAAAATCCTAGGGCATGTGTCTTTTTCCCCAAATTCTAAAGGTAAAAACCCTAGCCATTTTTCCTTGATTTTTAGTTTTTAAAGGGAAAGAAAGATTTTCATACATTAGCTTTTGAAAATAGAAATTTAACACTCATGCATGTTCTTTAAACTTGAAATTTAGTAAAAAGGAGTGGGTAGGAGTAAGATTTTGCAAAAACGGACTTGGAAACATATGATAACTTGGGCGAACTTAAAGTAGGAGATTGAAGGAAGTAAATTCGACTCGAGGTATGTATGTCTAACTTTGATCCTTGTGAAATTGCCCTTATGTGTACAATTCATTTGGTATGTGACGGTTATGAGAATTGATGTGTAATTCTTTTGATTTAGTTGTTGGTTGTTCAGTTTGTTTAACTATGTGTTGTGTGGTATGAGATGTGAACCGAATGATGAAAAAGGAAATCATAATTGGTAAAGAAATTGAGGATAATAGTAGTGATGACATACTTGGACTCTTGTGGAAAACTAATGAAACAACTCGAATTGTTGATGAAATATTGAACATAATGGTATTGATACTCTCGGATATGGAAACATTGTAACCTTGTTGTTGTACCGTATTGAAAAGTATTTGGAAAACACAAACCAATTTGTAAGTTGCTTATTGCCCTTGCTTGTGATCTTTGTGTAGTGCTTTTGTTTGTTGTTGTGATTTGAAACTATACGGTGGGATCACATTGCGCGCCGCAACATGAAGTAATAAGGTGTGCGTTGGGGTGATAAGGGTAGCCGAGGTAATAAGGGTGGCCGAGGTAATAAGGGTGGAAAGCGATCAAAATCGCCATTGAAATTGATATGAATACAATTGTGAAATCATCGATGTGAAATTGTGAAAGGAGACAACAGGAGAGTTTGCAACCTGTGGGGCACTAATTGCCCTTTAGTTTGACTTGATTGTGATTTTCGTGTGTGTTTGGTTGTTGCCTACTTTGTTGATCTCTATTTGTATATGGGCTTAGGACTACTTGAAACAAAGTAAGTGTGGGAACGTGATTAGCTCGCTTCGTTATTTCTTAGTGTATCTGTTGGTTATTTTATTATCATGATTTATTTGTTATGGCTTGAGTTTACTTGGGACAAAGCTTGTCCATACATACCAGTACAATTCTAGTGTACCGACGTCCCTTTTTTGCCGGGGGTGCTACATTTGTGTTATGATTGTAGGTGGATCCGTAGACGGTACTTCAACTCATCAGCAGTAGCATTCTACATCTTCCACTGGCTGTTTTGGTGAGCCCCCTTCCTCTCGGGACCCTGCCTGGCTCATGCCACTCCTATTTTGATTTCTTATTTTGATTTTGTGTAAGGTATATCTGGAGCCTTGTTACCGGCAAGTATTGTATCATCCTTTTGTATCTTAGAGGCTCCGTAGACAGTAAACTGTGGGATTATGGTCTTATGTAAATATACGTCGGGCGTTGTAAAATTGAAAACTTGTTAAGAAGTTAAGCTTGTGGCTATGTTTGTAAAAGTGTGATTTCAATTATAACTGGTTAATTCTTTGGTTTATAAGTAATGAACACTATAGGGGTAATACGTGGGTTAGGAAGGGCACCCAGGTCCGCTTGACTGGGGCTACCCGGTCAGGCGCCAGTCATGTCCCTCAATTTGGGGGGTGACAAATCCCTACCTCTAGATAAGGTACCACTGAATCTACCAGAATGACGAGGTCTCTTGTCGGATATCTGAGTACCTCCCCATGCGATTGCCATCTCAAGTCTGTGGGCCGCATTGCCCGCCTCCTGGAAGGAAATACCACTACCAACTCCCATGGCCATCTGTCGGCGAATCGGCTAAATCAATCCATCAATGTATCTCTGGACCCTCTCCTGATCTGTAGGGAGTATCATAATTGCATGGCGTGCCAAGTCAATGAATCTAGTCTCATACTGAGTAACTGTCCGGGTGCCCTGTTGAAGGCGCTCAAACTGCCTGTGAAGTGCCTTCCGCTGAGTGACGGGGAGAAACTTTTCCAAGAATAACTCTGCGAACTGATACCATGTCAAAGCTAGAGACCCTGCAGGTCTAGATAGACAAAAATCTCTCCACCAAGTCTTGGCGGATCATGTAAGCCTGAAGGTGAAAAAATCGACCCCATTGGTCTCCACTATGCCCATGGTCGTGAGAATCTCATGGCAACTGAATAGGAAATCCTGTGGATCCTCGAATGAAGCACCGCTGAAGGTAGTGGTGAATAGCTTGGAGAACCGATCAAGTCTCCACAAACCATCGGAAGTCATGGATGCTCCATCACCAGTCTGAGTTGGAATACCTGGCTGGACTGCCACAGCTGGCTGAATCACTACGGCAGGGTCCTGAGGAGCTGCCTGCTCTGGAGTATGTGTAACATGAGTCTAAATCCCTCCTCCAGCTTGAGAAGTGGCTGGTGCAGCTGGTAACAACCTCACTCTAGAGACACTCTCCATAAAGCCTGCCACTTTGAGTATAGCATCATGAAACTCTGGGGTGATCAGGACTCCTCCTAGGACCTGAGCTGGGCCTGCCTGTACTGCTAGGGTTGGAACTTCCTCATCATAGTCAACATGAGGCTCCACCTCTGGAACGACAACTTGGGGCTGAGCTCAGCCCCGGCCTCGGCCTCTAGCACGACCTCGACCTGTACCCCTCGCGGGTGCAGCTGTGGGCTCGGGCTGCTGCGCGGTGGAAGATGAAGTACGTGTTCTTGCCATCTCAAGAGAACAGAGTAGAAGGACAATCAGTGTTTGAGAAACAGAATCGCACGACAAAAAGGAACAAAAGTGAAATTTTTTCCCTAACTCTGTATCTTCTGAGGGATAAATACAAACGTCTCCAAACAGATCCCTCAGACTCTACCTAGTTTGTCCGTGAGTAGCCAGACCTATGCAACCTAGAGCTCTGATACCATCTTGTCACGACCCAGATTTCCCACCATCGAGAGTCGTGATGGCGCCTACTATCGAAGCTAGGCCAGCCGAACCTTAACGACAGAATATACTAGAATAATTAAACATTTCGGGAAAACTTAATAATTCAACAAGGAAGAAATCAGAATGCGGAAAACACTGAACATAACACTACCCCAAAATTTGTTGTCATTAGCTCACAGACTACTACAGAATACTACAAACAAGTCCGAATGAATGAAAAATACATAGGTCTATTTCGGTACAATGAAAACAAACTGAAATAAGGGATAGGGACTTCGGCCTGCGAACGCCGGCTAGGCTACCTCGAGAGTCCCTGGACTAAAGACAACTCCCAGAAAATCCTACTACTGATGTTGTCCGAAAGGTGCTCCAACAGTGTGATCTGTGCAAAAAGCACAGAAGTGTAGCATCAGCACAACCGACCCCATGTGCTGGTAAGTGCTTGGCCTAACCCCGTCAAAGTAGTGACGAGGCTAGACAGGACCTACTAAAATCAACTTGTACAGCAATATATATATATATATATATATATATATACAGATACAACGACAACAGAAAGAGCAATAGGAATGTATATAAAGATACACAACCGAAAAGGAAACATGCTTGGAAAATACTGAACAATGAGAGCAGATCATTAGTGACAAAATTAAACCAAAATTTACATTATTACTTTCATAAGTGGTCGGCGCGCCACACGATCCCATAGTATGTATCATAAGTGGACAGCGCGCCACATGATCCCATTTCATATAATATAAGTGGACGGCGTGGCACACGATCCCATTTCATATAATATAAGTGGACAGCGTGTCACACGATCCTATTTAATATAATATAGGTGGACGGCGTGCCACACAATCCCATTCATATAATATAAGTGGACGGCGTGCCACATGATCCCATTTGATATGATATAAGTGGACGGCGTGCCACACGATCCCAATAAATATTATGAATAATTCATATAGCCTCTCTCAAGGAGTTCCCCTTTTAGGAAAAACTCGGCAATATAACGATCTAACCCAATAAGGGTACCACTAGCGGTCCAAACATCTCAATGATGGAGAATACATATAAGGCTAAACCGGATAAGGAAGCAACAACAATAAAAAATTACACGTCCCGACAAGGGACTCAACCACGTTTCTTTACAATACTTACCGTTTTGAATTCATAGAATCACTACCATTTGAGCAAAATCTCCAAGAAATTTCACGTTTCATAAATAATTCCTTAACTAACTCATCATGTCGAATTCATCAATTGCTAGGAATAGTTCTCAAAATATACCCAAAACAAGTACAAACAAGACTTACGGTCATGCTAGACGCCGGTGTATAGATACTCGTCACCATGCCTATACACCGCACCCGATCATTTAGCAAATAGCAATTAGTAATAATACTCTAATCCTATTCCCTCAAGCCAAGATTAGATCAAACACTTACCTTGGTCCGAAAATAGCAATCAAGCCTTTAGCACCGCCTTTCCTCTAGAATCCGACTCCGAAACAATGGTATCTACTCATTTTAATGCAATAACATCAATTAGGGCCCAATAACATAATCCCATAGCCTAGAAATGAAATTCCCATCATTCTTCCAAAAATAACAAAATTCGACACCGGACCCACATGGTCCAAACTCGAGGCTCTGACCACATTCCAATCACCCATAACCCCACGAGTTAGAATATATAATTTGTTTTAAAATCCGACCTCAAATTGAGGTTGAATCACCCAAAATCCCACAAGCCCTAGTTCTACCCATAACCCCCATTTTCTACCTTGAAGTCATGACTTAGGGCTAGGATTAGTTATGATTAGGTGAAGAAATAATGAAGAAATGATGTTAGGAATACTTACCCAAAGAGTTATGGAGGAATGAGAGCTTGGAACTTGACAATGGAGGGTGGAAGAGAAGAACCCGTATGAGGTTTTGTGAGAAATCCTGTGTTAAGTGTTCTGTATTGGTATTAAATTCACTGGACAAAATTTTGTTCTATGCGATCGCGTGAACAGTGATGCGATCGCAGAGAGGAAATGTTGTGGTCTATGTTCGAAGCAAACTCAATCCGAAGGTATGAGCAGGCACAACTACTCTTACCCGAATATTGGTTCGGGGTCAATTCCCCCGGGAATTAGATATCGGAGTGAAGAATTACGTTGCACTAGTATTGAATTTTAGCTTCTAGATTGACTTCAAGCATTTTTGGTGTTTTCAATTTATAAACTATTGTATCAACTACTATTGTAAAATCTAGATTGTGGTAAGGCTAATTCTAATTGTAACTTGCTAATGGGAAAGGGGACTAGGGAAGTAGCTTACACCTAGGTGGAATAACTAATGGGTATAGAAATTCAATGCGAAGATGATGTATGGGATTATCGGATAGCCGTTGCTCTATGCATTCATTCTCACACCTCTCGGTAGAGAGAACAATTTTGCCCAATTGACTCTCTCGAGACCAATTGGGTAGGCTAATTTGCCCAAGCAACTTTAGGCTCAAGTTGGGTAATTACTCTCTCGAGGTTTATACCCGTTACTTGGGACTACCATTCTCATAGGTCCATCCCAAGTCCTTGTTGGGATTGATTGAGAGGTTTTAGACTCTCTTTCTCAACTAGAGACCAAACCCACAAAAATAGATTTCATGTTTGCAACCACAAAATCCTAATTAAATACATTCAATCAACCCAAAACCAATCACTCACAATCATCCCTGCATTTAGTAATCTAACCCATCAATTACCCACACTAGGGTTGGGCTACAACCCTAGCTATGGGTTTAGCTAGCCATAGAAATTGAAGAAGATGAAGAAATTGAAGATAAAATTGACATGGTAATTAATTGAAATTGAAATCTAATGTTAAACTAATACAAAATTGCCCAAAATAGGCGTATCTAAGTGTCTTACGAGCTCAGCCGTCACTGTGTAGTATCTAACATAACCTAAAAAAGAAAAAGAAGTTATTTATACTACCCTAAAATTTTTGGACAAAAATGCCCCTGTGGGACTCACGCGGACCGCACACTTTTGTCGTGCGGCTACGTAGGGCAATTGGGCTACTGAAGGACTGCTGTTGGAACAGGTCACGCGGACCGCATACATTTGTCAAGCGGCCGTGCATGTACAGTAACGCGGACCGCGTACATTTGGTATACGGCCGCACTATATAAATCTGTTGAAAACAAACTCTCTGATCATTTACCCACGCGGGCCGCACTGATTTGGCATGCGGCCGCGTGGGACTTGTTCCTTAGATATTTTCTGCTCTGGTCTTCATCATCGCGGACCGCAATATTGGACGCGGTCCCTGTGGGTTTTGTCTGCAAGTTGGCTTTCTCTGATCTTTCCTGCGTGGTCGCACACAAAATAAGTACGGTCCGCGCAGATGGTGCTTGGACTTTGATTGATCTCTGAACCATCCTGTGCGGCCGCACACCAAAATAGTGCGGTCCGCACAGGCTTCCTTGAAGTCCTTCTACTCTTCTTTGACGCTTTGCTGGTTTCACTCCTTTTTGAGCTGCTTTGACGATATTCATCCTTTTTTCGCTCAAACCTGCAAAATAGCGCACTTGTAAGCAATTCAAAGCCATTTAAACATATTTTATGCACAAAGCTAAGGCAAGAAGGGGTTTAAAAGCATGCAAAATTCCTAGTTATCAGTCTACGTGATCGCGTGAGAACTGATGCGATCGCGTAGAAGGATTTTGCTGGGATGGTCCGTTTGCTCTACGCGATCACGTAAAATGATTTGCGATCGCAGAGAGGAAGGTCGGGGAGCTACGCAGTCGCGTGAAACGAGATGCGATCACGTTGAAGAAATGGTCGAGGCAGTGTGATCTCGTGAACGAGGCCGCGACCGCAAAGAGGAAAACCTCTGTGTAAAAATTACAGAGAATATGCCATTTTCCTAAGTCCAAAAACACCCCAAACCACCTCTGAAACACGCCCGAGCCCTCAAGGTTCCAAACCAAATATGCACACTAACTTAAAAACATCATACAAATTTGCTCGAGCGATCAAATTGCTAAAATAACAACAAAAATAAAGAATCAAACCCCAAAACTCAAGATTTTATTTCAAAGTTCATCAACCTCTAACTTTAGCTATTTAGGTCCGAAACATGTCAAACGACGTCTGATTTTGACCAAATTTCACAGGAAGCACTTAACGCATATTTAGAACATGTACCGGGCGTCTGAACCAAAATACGAGCCTGATACCTATATTTTCTAACTCATTTTCATTTCCATTTTTCCTTATTAATTTTAGAAAATAATTTAACAGAAAATTTCTTTTACTGTGGTTCTGGACCTCGGATTCGACTTCGGGCACATGCCCGAGTCCCATATATTTTTAAGGACCTCCCAGGACTGTCACATCACTGATCCGGGCCCGTTTACCAAAAATATTGACCAAAGTCAACTGTCTCAATATTAATATCAAAATTCTTCAAATTTTCCATAGAATTCATATATCTTAACACAAAAACTTTCCAGCTTTGTGCCCGGACTGTGCACACAAATTGAGGCAATTGAGAGTGAGGTTTTCAAGACCTAAAAAGCATAGAAAAAGGGAGAAATACGGTGATGACCCTTTGGGTCGTCACATAAAAAATACAAAAACTGAATAAAAAATTGGATATATTACTTTCTTTATCATTATTTGCCTTCTACAATATTGGTCATTTGGAAGAAAAATGTTATAACTAATAAATTAATGCTGATTATTTTTTTAATCAATTAACATTCTAAAAAAATGTCTATGCGGGATAAAAAAATCTCCTAAAACACCATAAGCTAAAAATTAATAATGGCAGCAAGCAATTCAAAAGCATATTCACTCAGTGTATGTACTTTGGAAAAAAAAGTTTTAATCCGATCATTCTAAGCTTATTTTTTCCCTATATTTTGAGTTACTCTAGTTTTAAATGTTAAGACTTGTCGTTTAGTCCTACGTTATAAAAAAAAACTTAATGTTTAATCTACGATAAACCAATAAAGTTACTTTAGAGGTAAACATGCCAAATTACAACACCAAAAGATACGATCTAATGCTTAAATTTTACATTCATATCCTATTAAAATTAATGCAGTAAATAATAATGAAAATAAAAGAAATTTGCTTGAGATGCTTCCTAGCCAACCTACGTATCTTGGTGAGCCTCTTATAGCCACTAATTCATCTTCATATTTGTACCTCAAAAACCAGCAATATGCAATCCCCAAAAAAATCTTCACAGAATGCATGTTTACAATCGCTATGAGGTTTGACTAAATACAGAAAAACACATGAACGCAAATCTTTTCTCATAAGGTTTATATAGTGACATCTTATTATTTAATATTTTTTAAAATAAAATTGTTTGCCAATTTTTCTACTGCTTGTTTGAATTTGCAACTTAATTTGGACATCATAGAGCGACTCAAAAACTCCACAAATTCACTATCACATTCATATTCACACACAACTAAATACATAAAGAACGCATGAACGCAAACCTTTTCTCATAAGGATACAACTGAAATTATAAGTTTCTTGCACATGCACAATTCAATCTAGTCCATTTTCTATTCGGTGATTTCATCACTATATACGTATCAACCTCTTTCTCATATATATTCACGGCTGTTCCACCGTATCTTTCGGTCCAACAATCTTATTTACCATAGCACTATAAAAAAACTTCATAATTTAGCTATTTAAATCATCTTTTTTTTTTTTTTACATATAAATCATCAATCACTGATTTGAAATGAAGGCATCTTATATTATTTGTTTTCCTCCGCTTGTACAATATTGGTCTTTTTTGAATTTATGGATATGAAGTCGGGTCTGAATTTAAAGGATGTTGCCTACTTTAACATAGAGTGTCATGTCATTATTGGAATTGTATGAAAATACTTCTTTTTGACCAAATTGATTGGGATATATTCAATTCATTTTTCAAAAGGAAGATAATAAATCTGAAAATGGAGAACAATGAATGTAACGACCCAAACTCCGCACTGATCGAGATGGCACCTCTCGTGAAGACAAGGACAGCCAACTAATCCAACTTGTCCCTCTCAACATAGTTAAGTATAAATGAACAACAAAAATATGACTTAATGATAATAATTAACGAAATTACAATCCAACACAGTCCAAATCGGGATGTCACAAGTTACGAGCATCTATAAGAATGTAGTTCCACTTTACAAGTCTAAAAATATACTGAACAAGAACAATGAATAAAGTAAAAAGATAGTGGTGCTGCGAACGCTGGCAATCACCTCGCTAAACCTCTAAAACTATGCCCTCATGCAGCCAATACCCACTATCGGGTGAATAAATACCTGCAACTACACGCGAGGTGCAGGGAGTAAATTGAGTACTCCAACTCAGTGAGTAATAAAGGTAAATAACAGCTGAGCAGTAAGAAATTACGTAAAGAAACCAATAAGCTGTATAGAAGCCGGGTACAATTCTATGAGAAACACTGAAAACTATGAAATTTTTAGAAATATCTTGGCTCAGTTTAAATTTTTTGGAAAATGATCCTTTCAATAGTTACAGAATGATTTCAAAACAATTAGTGCGGATAAGCACAGAAAAATCTGCCCCTTAAGCACAATTACCACAGTGTGACAGGTAAAAAGGCAAATAAATATACAAGATGCATATAAAAGTTCGGCCCTCGGGCAACAACTCAAAACAGTACCAGCCCCTGATTCACATCCAAGCCACGGTCGAAGTCAATATAACATGGTCTAATAAGTCCAGAATCGATCCCACAGAGAATTAACCTACCAATTGCAACTTTCACAACCCAAGAACACTTCCGAATCAAGTTCCCAAATTTTGAATATATTTTTGTGAGATTTTCGAACAACTACTTTGCAAGAATTAAAAGGCTTAAAAGAAAGAATTGAATATTGGGTAAATAATATGGAGAAAGACTAAGGTATTGATTTCCCTTATTGATGGAATCCATTCTGTTTATGCTCATACAAATTGTCAATATATTCTATCAATCATGAACACTATATGTATCGTAACCCTTTCCCGAGCAATTACAATAATTTACTAGTGCACTCTCCCGAGCTACCCTAGCTAACTTTAATTTGAATAGTTCACTTAAGATTGCACCCAAGACTTCGTTATTCCTAATCTCGTCTTTACGCCTAAAGTTATAGATTCCTCCAATAACCTAGGTGTGGTTTTGTTCAACAATATACCTAAATATGCACTCTTTTCCAAGTTATGCACACTAAATAGGCACAACTAATTGGCAGTCTACCAATTAACTATAACAAGAACGAAGTTGAACAAATAGAAATCTAGCTAAAAATTTGTAATCGCATAAACAAGAAGTTCATCACCCAATAGGTTCCATCAAAACCTTAGAAAAGGATTTAGCAACTCATGCTCAAAGAAACAAGAATAATAATTGAATTCATAAATAAATAATTGATATAAAAGAAAGGAATAGGTTTAGAGAGTTCTCTCTTACTAATAATCTTGCAAAAGTAGTCAAAAATACAATACTTCTCTTTTGGGCGGACTAGAGGTTTATATAGAGGGTTTAGGGCTTAAAAACTGAATTTGGACAAAACTAGGAATAAAATTGCGGCACCTTCTGCGGTTCGTCCGCGGTCGCGGACGAACCGCGAATAGAACAGTTCTCTGATTCTTCAAAAAGTTCCGCGAGCTTGTTTTTCTGCGGTCGCGAGTGAAACGCGGATGAACAGTAATCCGAAGTTCTTCTTAAATATTTCAAGCTAACTTCACTTCAACTCTTCACTTGGCCTTTTCATCATTTTGTGACTCCAAAATAGCTCTTTTAGCATCCAATGGCTCATGTGTACCTATAACATACCAATAAACACTAATCAAAGTATTTTATCATCATAAACAATATCAATTCAACAACAAAGTGTGATTATTTAGGGCATAATTATAGTCAAATTCACCTATTATCAATACCCCACAGTTAAACCTTTGCTCGTCCTCGAGCAACCTTAATCACACTTTTAGGCCAATTTTATTTATGTCTCCCCCAAAATATGTCATAAAAGATGTCTTCTATGATTAACCTAAGAAATGCACAATCCTTACCTAACTGTAAACTCAAATGCCAGCACATTATTGCTGACTCTAGTTATTATCAAAAAATTGCAAATTTACCGTTTTCCTCTTGAGTTACACCCCCTCACAAAATTTATTGAGAGAAGTTCCCACATAAACAATTTAGAACATGAAACTTATAGATATAGAAAAAATTCACTCACTCTCAACAAAGAACATTCATATGCATACGGACACACCATAGGCTTGCCCCTAGTGTAATACTCCACTAATCGAGTTATTCAATCATAGATCAAGAGGTCTTTAAGGGTTGTAATGTTGGCTACGGGACGGGTATGATACTTTTGGGTATAGTGGCTAACCTCCCGAAGCACTTTTCTTCTTTTTTTCACAACTTCCCTTTTCGTTTTCTTCCTTATGTCTCCCCTAAACATTCCTTCACCTTTATTCACTTTGAATCCTCACTTTTCTTTTGGTGGTGTAACTGACCTTTCTAATTTTCATATATACATTGATATAGCTCTTTTTCTCAAAATATTGTTTTTTCTCATTGCTTTGCAACACATTTACATTATTTTGGCCAGTTCACTATTTTCTACCATTCATTTTTGATTTCCCCCTTTTCAATTCCCCTTCACCCCACGCTTAGACTTTTGCATATTCATTATAATACAAGTACTTCTAGGAGGTAAAGTAGAACAATATAAGATTTTGATTTTTCATGAACATTCAAGGGTTATCAAAGAATATGTTTAAGCTCAAAGGGGTTAACTAGGATATTATGTACGGGTGAATTCATGTTTATTGATTTATGGGGTTACACAAAGAAATGCCTCTATCCTCTCTACAACCAAACAACTTCTATTTCGCTTTGCAAACACACGGGGCAAGTTCTGGGTATCATGTAAAACATATAAAGTAAGTAAAATCTCACACACACATAGCATGCAACTCATTTAGAATCCGGTTCATCTACAAAGTCCTATCAATGTTCGAGCAAGCTGTATCGTGCAATTTAAGGCATATTTAGAATCTACAGTCAAGCTTCGATAATACATTCTCAGGTTCATTTTAGTTTTGCTAATGTGCATACTTGGGGTTACATGTTACCTTTTTTGCCCTCTAATCCTAAAAAGAAAAATCTACCTAACCAGGTTCAATAAAAACCCTTGGAAAAAAACCGTGGTCAAAAGAAAAACTAAGGGGGAGATGCTACACTACCTAGAAAAAGAAAGGAAAGAAAAATTCCTACGTGGACTACTTCCCTCAAGATTACTTGTCCTGAATAGTCCGTCATCGAGAAGGGTCCTCTACTCATATTTTTGGATTTTTCAAATTTTCTGATTTTCTTTGTGTTTTTATTCCGACTTGGACCCTTAAGAAACTCGTCGCCAAGTGTCTATCATCGGGCCAAGCCAGCTATTATTATTTAAAACTACAACTACTATGTACAACATATACAAGATAAGTCACCCACCCCACACTTAAAGTCATGTCATGTCCTCATGACATAATAATAAAAATATAGCTCAAGAGGGGCGAGAAAACTTACCTATGACTCACTCGGAGTTGGAGACGGTGGATGGGTCGACGTGACATGCTCGACCAAGTGCTCGGAACCATGCCATGAATCTGCTTTCTGACCGAGCTTGCCTCTGTGACATCGCGTCTAAGTGCGTGTGTAGCCCATCTACGGAGGTGCGTAAGTCCGCAACCTCCTCCTCCATAGACCTAATCAAAGGTTTGGTAGATTCGGGCCTATATATACTTGCTCCATAGTGAGCATGCTTGGAAGGTCCGGCTGAGTCGGTGGAATGCCTGGCCCGGGCAACCGGCACAGGGTCAACCTCATCATGCAAGTCAATTGGGTCATTGTCTCGGCCCACTCGGATTTGAGAATCTCTGAATGGAGCTTTTGGTGGGAGATCACCATCCGTGGCAAGGACCGGAGTCTGATGGCTGAGACACAAAGTAGTGACAAGAGATGGATAATAAAAACCCTTGGCTTTGAGGGATCCCTTCATCACCATCTCATCACTAATCAAGCGGGCGATGTCCACATCCCGTTGTGTGAGAAAACACCATGTTAGAAGTGCCCTATTAAAGTTTACGTCAGTGGTGTTACTGGAGGGCAAGAGCCGGTTACATATTACTGAAAACCAGCATTTAGCAATGTGTGTGAAGCAGTTAGAGTGGACTGTTTTGTTTCTTATCCAAACAGGGATGCCATCAACACATAAGGTCTGAATTAGCATGTCACAGGTGACACTAGGCCTATCGTGGTAGTAGTCCACATCACTAGTATGATTTGGCAGTCTAAGAGCCTGCCTAATAGCATGTGCATGGGCGTAGTACTTACCTTGGACGAATACCCTCCTAGCCATCCCGTAGGGAGAATTGGCATAAAACTCCCTAACCAGCATCTTGTTCAGGAGGGCCGGTGCGTCAAATAGGAACTCCATTTCGTAGCGGTGAATTTCATCATATATCTCGGGCTTTTTAGACTGAAGGGCTAACCTGTCAATTTTAACTTCCTGGAGCCAGGCCTTAGCCGCCTTGGCATGGAAGTCAGCTTCCGCCTCCTCGCTGGCGAACCTCGATTCGTCATATGTTGGTTGCCTAGACGAGCTAGCTCCCTACCTTGATCTTTTAGGGGCCATTATCCAGCACAAAAGAGAAGAACCAAAAATTTGCATAATGTTAGAACATCGGTTGGCTACTCAGACTTCACCATCCGTGGATTACCACAATCGTCTCTTTAGTGCTATTATCCCATAACTCCTATACTTAACCACTTATCTAACAATTTCACCAACTCACCTCAAGCACCCCACACTTATTAATTTTGGCAATCTAACATGACCCAATTAAACCTAAGCCATCTCCAATCATATACAACAACAAACAACTCACTAGTAGGGCAATATCTACCCTAAAAGTTCAATAACCAAATACTACAACAGCAAATGGCCACCTTGGCCAACCACACATCAATTATATTAACCAACACATTGGGTCTCCAAAACAACAAAATTAACATTATTAACTCAATTGGAGACCCAACAACACAATCTCTACCAACAAGGTTCCAAAAAATCATATAACATTCTACTACACAAACCAAGTAATATATATGGATTCTACTAATACTAGCAATATATAATACATATTTTACAAGTTAAACGACAATTAACTAATTAAATCTACCAAACTAATAATAAAAATTAAAGACCTAAAATAAGAAAGAAGGAAAAACAAAAGGAGAAGACTTACTATGGAGTGTAGTAGAAGAATAGGAGTGAAGTAGAGGGATTGTTTGGAGAAGAATAGAAGAGAGATTGTAGAGAGAAGGAGGAAAGAATTTAGAGAGAGAGGGAGTTGGGAAGGGAGTGGCGGTTGGGGTTTGAAGAATAGGGGGGGGGGGGGTTTAATCTTTAGGGTTAATAAAGAGGGGAGGGAAAAGATTTGAATTAATTTTTTTTTATTTTCTGCCGACCGCGGTCGTTCTCGGTCGGGGACGAACCGCGAATAGTCAACTTCAGAGAGGGCCTTTTTCCGCGGTTCGTCCGCGACCGCGGAGGAACCGCGAACAGAGGCCTTCTCTGAATTTTTCTGTTTGCTGGCAGAATTTTTTTTATATAGACTAACTATAATGAGTATAATTACAACAAGTCCGTGGGTTGCCTCCCATGTAGCGCCTGATTTAACGTCGCGACACGACTCATCTTAGCGCATTTTAAGGCTCGTTAGACCTTTGAAGTTCCTCTAACCGTAGTTCCACTTTGTCCTCGATGTCATCCATGCCAACATAAAGTTTCCACTGCTGTCCATTTACCTTGAATGTGCATGAACCATCAATGGTTTGAATTTCTACAGCGCCCGAATCTAATGCCTCAATTACCCGAAAAGGGCCTGACCACTTTGATTTTAATTTGCCCGGGAACAACCGTAATCTAGAATTGTATAACAGTACCTTGTCCCTGGTTTTGAAGTTATGCTCTATGATGTTTTGGTTGTGAATCCATTTCATCTGCTCTTTATATAGTCTAGTGCTCTCAAAGGCCAGATACCGGAATTCTTCCAACTCGTGCAACCCGGTCATTCTAGATTTCCCCGCTTCATCCCAGCTAAGATTCAATTGCTTCAGTGCCCACCATGCTTTGTGCTCTAGTTCCACAGGTAGATGACAAGCTTTCCCAAACACCAATTTGTATGGTAACATGCCTATTGGTGTCTTGAATGCTGTCCTGTAAGCCCATAATGCATCATCAAGCTTCCTGGACCAGTCGGTCCTCGTGGCGTTCACTGTTTTTATTAATACACTCTTTATCACCCTGTTGGAGACCTCAACTTGCCCGCTGGTCTCGGGTGATATGGAGTGGCAACTCGGTGTTTCACATCATATTTGGCCAATGGTTTCTCAAACGCCCGGTTGAAAAAGTGTGTGCCCCCATCATTGATGATAGCCCTTGGAATCCCGAAACGGGTGAAAATGTTCTTCTTCAGAAATTCTACCACCACCTTAGCATCATTGCTGGATAATGCTATAGCTTCCACCCATTTGGACACATAGTCTACCGTAACAAGTATGTACTTATTATCGTATGATCTGACAAAGGGCCCCATGAATTCTATTCCCCAAACGTCGAATACTTCCACTTGCTGGATTGGGTTCATTGGCATTTCATGACACCGGGAGATGTTCCCGGTGCGTTGACATTAGTTGAAACCCTTCACCCACAAGTGTGCATCTTTAAACACTGTTGGCCAATAGAAACTGGCCTCAAGTATCTTGGCGGCTGTTCGCATTCCTCCAAAGTGACCACCATATGCTGAAGCGTGATATGCGTGCAAAACAAAAGATTATTCTATCTTGGGGACGCATCTCCGGATCATGATATCGATGCATATCCTAAACAAATAGGGTTCATCCCAATAATAAAGCTGGCTTTCACGAAAAAACCTTTTCCTCTGGACCGACAAGAGGTCGTGAGGAACAATATCGCTGGCCATGTAATTTGCATAATCTTCATACCATGGTGCATCAAGGAGAGTGGTGGTGAGCAGCTGCTCATTTGGAAAGGTTTCCAGAATTTCCCCACTCTCTTGGACAATTTCAGCTCCTTCAAGTCATGACAAATGATCAGCGACTTGATTTTCGGTGCCCTTTCTATCACGTATTTCCAGGTCGAACTCTTGGAGAAGCAGCACCCAACGAATTAGGCGCGGCTTAGAGTCCCTTTTATCAATTAAGTATCTTAAAGCTGCATGGTCAGTGTATACAATTACCTTGGATCCAATGAGATAGGACCGGAATTTGTCAAACACGAGCACAACCGCAAGCATCTCCATTTCCGTCACTGTGTAGTTTAGCTGTGCTCCACTCAAGGTCCTACTAGCTTAGTAGATTGGATATATCAGCTTGTCATTCCTTTGGCCAAGCACTGCCCCCACTGCATAGTCACTCGCATCGCACATTAGCTCAAACGGTTTCTCCCAGTCGGGGGCAATGATGATGGGTGATGTGACCAACCTCTTCTTCAGTTCCTCAATAGCAATCATGCATTAATCAGAAAAAACAAAGGGGTGATCTTTTTCAAGTAACTTACAGAGAGGGTTTGATATTTTGGAGAAGTCTTTGATGAACCTCCGGTAAAAATCGGCATGTCCAAGAAAGCTTCTAATGGCCTTGACGGATGTTTGTGGAGGTAACTTTGCAATGACATAAACTTTAGCTTGGTCTACCTCAATACCTTTGCTTGAAACTCGGTGCCCCAATACTATACCTTCTTGTACCATAAAATGGTAGTTCTCCAAGTTTAGCACTAAGTTTGTCTCCATGCACCGTTTCAGCACTCTTGTCAGATTGACAAGGCATTCATCGAATGAATTACCTACCACTGAGAAATCATCCATGAAAACCTCCATAATGTCTTCCACCATGCTGGTGAAAATAGTCATCATGCACCTTTGGAATGTGGCAGGTGCATTGGATAGTCCGAATGGCATCCTCCTAAAGGCAAAAATGCCATATGGGCATGTGAAGGAGGTATTCTCTCTATCCTCGGGGGCTATGGAGATTTGATTGTACCCCAAGTATCCATCTAGAAAGCAAAAGTGTGACCTCCCTGCCAACCTGTCAAGCATTTGATCAATGAAGGGAAGTGAGAAGTGGTCTTTCCGGGTGGCTAGATTCAGCTTCCTGTAGTCCATGCATATTCTCCACCCGGTGACGGTTCTAGTTGAGATCAACTCATTATTCTCGTTTTTCACCACCGTCATGCCACCTTTATTTGGCACACATTGAACTGGGCTAACCCAACTACTATCAGAGATTGGGAAAATGATTCCCGCGTCTAGCCACTTGATTACCTCTTTTTTCACCACTTCCTTCATGTTTGGGTTCAGCCTTCTTTGATGTTCCATGGAAGGTTTGTGTCCCTCTTCCAGGAGAATCTTATGCATGCAATATGCGGGGCTAATCCCATTTATGTCTGCCATGGTCCACCCAATGGCAGTCTTGCATTCTTTTAGTACCTGTATAAGCTTTTAAGCCTGTACATCTTACAAACCAGATGAGATAATAACAGGTAAAGTGGAGTTAGGACCTAGAAATTCATACTTGAGATGAGATGGTAGTGGTTTAAGCTCCAGCTTTGGTGGCTCTTCTATGGATTTGCAGGAGGGGTCTCTCTTTTCTCTAAATGTAGAGGCTCAAATTCAAGCTCTCTCTCTCCCAAAACCCCTTGCCTTTAGAGATAGTACCCATTCTGCTAGACTTTCACCATTTACCTCTGCTAAGTTTATTAGGCATGATTGAAGTGGATCTTCAATGGTCAACTCTGCATCGTCTGTCTCCACTATCACATCAACCGCATCAATAAGAGAGAAATTTTCAAACTCACTAGGGAGCCTCATGGATTTTTGCACATTGAATATGATCTCTTCATCATTCAACCTCATCTTGAGTTTCCCAGTATCACAATCAATCAAAGCTCCCCCGGTGGCTGGGAATGGTCTTCCTAAGATTATAGGAATTTCCTCGTCCACCTTGCAGTCAAGAATCACAAAATCGGCGAGAAACACGAACTTCCCCACCTGGATAAGCACATCATCTAATATACCAAATGGATGCTTAACTGTCCTGTCAGCAAGCTGTAATAACATGGAGGTAGGCCTGGCTCTCCCAATGCCTATCCTCTTATAAATCACCAAGGGCATGAGATTAATGCTCGCCCCCAAATCACACAATGCCTTTGCAAAGGAATAATTTCCTATAGTGCATGGAATGGTGAAGCTACCTGGATTAGATAGCTTCTCAGCAATGGGTCTAGAGACTACTGCACAACAAGTCTGAGTAAGAGTCATGGTGGCCAAGTCTTGGAAATGAAATTTCTGCGACATCAAGTCTTTCATCATCTTAGCATACCCTGGCATTTCTTTCAAAGCTTCAATTAAAGGAATGTTTACTTGGATTTGCTTGAGCATATCAAAGAACTTTTTGTATTGCTCTTCTTTCTGGTGTTTGGCCAACCTTTGGGGGAATGGTGGTGGAGGCCTCTTCTTCCCAATAACTTGGGACTTTTCTTTTTCTATCACTTTCTCTTCAACCTGCTGCTCTACCTGTTGAGCTACTTTCTCTATTCCTTGATGCTTCTCTTTATTTTCAGCAACTGGCTGGACTGTAACTTCTGTCAACCCGGTGGACTCATCCAGTTCAATGGGAAATGGAGTGAGTGTCTCAGCCTGTGTGTTGCTTCTCTCTCCTTCCTACTCAGCATTAAGATCTCTACCACTTCTCAGAGTCACTGCCATCAACTGCTTTGGGACTTGATCTTTTAGGTTTGTTTGTGTGTCTGCAGGTAATGTCCCTTGAGGACGATTGTTAAGAGACATAACAATCTGGCCCACCGATACTTCAATATTCTTGATATCTGCATCATGTGCATCTATCCTCTCATTGGTTTTGGCATTTGACCCAATGACCTGCTGCATCATAGCTTCTAACCTTGCGAACCCATCATCATGTCTACCCCCATGTTGTGGTGGAGGTGGATGATATCCCAGCTGCTGATTGCTGAAATTCTGAGGTCTAGGATATGGAGCCATGTTGTGTGGTGGCCTCATACCTGCTGCATTATATCGTGGCTGAGGAGGCCTGTACTGCAGTGGAGCCTGCTAACACCAACTCTGGTTACCTTGTCGCTGCCCTCCATAATTAGCCACATAATTCATGTCTTCATGCTGATGATGATGTTCTTGGTCTGCAGCCCATGGATTACCTATGGGTTGGCTAATGATAGATGTGCATAAACCACCATTGGTAGTATCTACAATGTGAACCTGCTGCTTGACTCCAGATTCTTCCACCTTCTTTGTCAGGATGCTCATTTGTGTTGATAAGGTTGCCATGTTCTCCTCCATAGTGGTGGATGGAT
This sequence comes from Nicotiana noctiflora, assembly GCA_032618575.1. Lineage (NCBI taxonomy): Eukaryota > Viridiplantae > Streptophyta > Magnoliopsida > Solanales > Solanaceae > Nicotiana > Nicotiana noctiflora. The sequence goes on from JASVEL010007491.1 coordinate 159,600, forward strand.
TTAGAGGTACAGAGTGTACCACTGGAGTGATAGGAGCATTCCTGGTCGTCCACCCGGAATTTTGAGCCATCTTGTCTAGCAAATTTTGGACCTCTCTCCAAGTCTCGCTCAGAAAAGCCCCACATGCTGAAGCATCTACAATATTCATCATACTATATGAAAGCCCCATGTAGAACCTTTGACCCAACATTTGCTTAGGAATCCCATGGTGAGGACACATAACAAGCATACCCTTGAATCTGCCCCAAGTTTCATGTAATGTCTCCATTGGTTTCTGCTTGAAGCTCACAATCTCATCAATTTGTTGAGCTGTTTTGTTAAGTGGATGAAACTTGTTGTGGAATTGCTTGACCAACTCATCCCAAGATTAAATAGAGTTTATGGCGAGTTATTTTAGCCATACATGTGCAGCCCCTGTAACTGAGAACAGAAACAGCAATAGTCTAATGGCTTCCGGAGTCACATTCGGTTGCCTCTGTGTCTTGCATATTGAGAGAAAGTTCTTTAGGTGCTGTTGTGGATCTTCAACCTGAGACCTAGAGAATAATCCCTTGTTTTGCAACAATTGTAGCATGTTGTTATTAATCAGGAAAGACTCAGCTTGAATCACTGGCACAACGATGGCAGTTGCCAAATTATCCGCTGTTGGTTGTGCCCAGTCATATAGTGCACCTTCCTGCACCTCTTGTTTCTGTTGCATGTTTAACCTAGCTTGCTAGTTTGGGTCGTTCACGTCACCCATGTCAAAGTTTAGTTTGATTGGTTGCTGAGATTGCTGAATTCGTTTGATTGCCTTGTTACATGCCCGAAAAGTTTGCTCGGGGTCTAAGAGTCCTTCAATTAGTTCTCCAGCCCTTGCAGATTTTCTAGGCATGCACCTGAGTACCCAAATCAACAACCGACAAAATATTCATTGTAAAGTGTAGAAAGAACCTGAGTACACAAGAATCTTGAAGTTCTGTCAATAGCAATTGATAATTCCGATAATTCCCCGGCAACGGCGCCAAAATTCATTCGCGTCCAAGCAACGGTCGTAGTCAATATAACTTCATCTAATAAGTCCAGAATCGATCCCACGGAGAATTAACCTACCAATTGCAACTTTCACAACCCAAGAACACCTCCGAATCAAGTTCTCAAATTTTGAATATATTTTTGTGAGATTTTCGAACAACTACTTTGCAAGAATTAAAAGTCATAAAATAAAAAATTGAATATTGGGTAAATAATATGGAGAAAGACTAAGGTATTGATTTCCCCTATTGATGGAATCCCTTCTGTTTGCACCCAAGACTTTGTTATTCCTAATCCCGTCTTTACGCCTAAAGTTATAGATTCCTCCAATAACCTAGGTGTGGTGTTGTTCAACAATATACCTAACTATGCACTCTTTTCCAAGTTATGAACACTAAATAGGCACAACTAATTAAGACATATACCAATTAACAACAACAAGAACGAAGATGAACAAATAGAAATCTAGCTAACAATTTGTAATCACATCAACAAGAAGTTCATCACCCAATAGGTTCCATCAAAACCTAGAAAAGGATTTAGCTACTCATGCTCAAAGAAACAAGAATAATAATTGAATTAATAAATAAATAATTGATATAAAAGAATGGAATAGGTTGAGAGAGTTCTCTCTTACTAATAATCTTGCAAAAGTATTCAAAAATACAATACTTCCTCTTTTGGGCGGACTAGAGGTTTATATAGAGGGTTTAGGGCTTAAAAACTGAATTTGTACAAAACTAGGAATAAAATTGCGGCGCCTTCCGCGGTTTATCCGTGGTCGCGGACGAACCTTGAACAGAACAGTTTTTTGATTCTTCAAAAAGTTCTGCGAGCTTGTTTTTCCGCGGTTCATCCGCGGTCGCGAGTGAACCGCGGATGAACAGTAATCTGAATTTCTTCTTCAATTTTTCAAGCTAACTTCACTTCATCTCTTCACTTGGCCTTTTTATCATTTTGTGACTCCAAAATAGCTGCTTTAGCATCCAATGGCTCATGTGTACCTATAACACACCAATAAACACTAATCAAATAATTTTGTCATCATAAGCAATATCAATTCAACAACAAAGTGTGATTATTTAGGGCATAATTATAGTCAAATTCACCTAGGCTCACTCTTAGAAACACTCTCAGCCCCTCGAGCTCTCTCTCTAAGATCACTCTCAGAATAGTATCATATAGTAACCACTGCAACGTGCAGCCCGATCCATATCTCGTTGTAGCGTGCAGCCCGCTCCATTTATTTAAAGTCGACGGCGCTCACTAGGGGTGTGCAGACTCCAGGAGGGGCCCCTTACGACCCAAGTGCAATATCAAGCCACCTAGTGGCATATAAAACAAGGCCTGAAATACTTCTCACATCACACTCGTGGCCTAAAAGCCTCCCTACATAACACTTGAGGCCTGAAAGCGTCCTCACAATACACTGGAGGCCTGAAAGCCTCCTCACAATACACTCGATGTCTAAAAGCCTCCTTACAATACACTCGAGGCCTGAAAGCCTTCTCACATCACTCAACATATCCTCACATATGGCCCTCAGCCTCACTCAGACCAAAAAATTTCATAGGCCTCTCGGGCATCAATAAAATAGTAGTGCTAAGCCCAAATATCAGTGAAAATATCATTTAGGTCTCAAAGTTCAATTATACTGACTGAGTTTGTAAAATAATATAATCAACATGACTGAGTTCAAGTAGTATGTCAAATAGTGAGGAAACAAAGATAAAATCCCTTAAGGGTTCTAATAATTGGCACGAAGCCCAACTATGGCAATCAGCCCAAATTATGTTAATGTCAAATAAGTTTCAGTCACATATGTAGTAAAATCATCAATTGGGGCGGACCAAGTCACAATCCCCCAACGGTGCTCTACCCAATGCTTATTATTTGGCGTGCAACTCGCCTCAACATAACACTACAATGTGCAAATCCGGGATTTCAAACTCTCAGGATATCATTTAAAATTATTACTCACCTCGAACCGATGAAATTTCTATCTCACGATTCCTTTGCCCCTCAAATCGGCCTTCACGCGCATCGAATCTATCCAAATCAGAGTGAATATATCAGAATAGGCTAAGGGAACACAACCCAATAAATAAGAATCGAAAAACATCATGAAATTTGCCAAAACCCGAGCCCTGGGCTGACTTTTCAAAAATCAGAAAATTTAACATCAATGGATTGCATGTCTCACTAAGAGTCTATACATATCAAATATACCAAAAATGGAGTCCAAATGACCCCTCAAATCCCATTTTAACTCTCTTAAGTTTCAAACCCTAATCACCATTTTTGCCTATTAGTTCCTTGAGTTTTCAGTCGAAATTCATGTATTTGCACCATAAAAATGTGGTTTAAGTTCAAGAATCCTTACTTTATAGAAAGCCTTGAAACCCTCACTAAAATTGTCCAAAAACTCTCCAAGTCCGAAGTGAAATATGCTACTCGTTCCAAATTTCGCAAAGATGAATTAAATATTTCTGTCCGGCAGAGACCGCTTTTACGGTCAAAATGTCGCTTCTGCGACTTCCGCTCCTGCGTAAATTCCCAAAATCCAAAAACCCGCTTCTGCGACTTTGATAATAGGTGAATTTGACTATAATTATGCCCTAAATAATCACACTTTGTTGTTGAATTGATATTGTTTATGATGACAAAGTGCTTTGATTAGTGTTTATTGGTGTGTTATCGGTACACATAAGCCATTGGATGCTAAAGGAGCTATTTTGGAGTCACAAGATGATAAAAAGGCTAAGTGAAGACTTGAAGTGAAGTTAGCTTGAAAAATTGAAGAAGAAATCCAGAGTACTGTTCATCCGCGGTTCACTCGCGACCGCGGATGAACCGCGGAAAAACAAGCTCGCGGAACTTTTGGAAGAATCAGAGAACTGTTCTGTTTGCGGTTCGTCCGCGACCGCGGACGAACTGCGGAAGGCACCGCAAATATTATTCCTAGTTTTGTACAAATTCAGTTTTTAAGCCCTAAACACTCTATATAAACCTCTAGTCCGCCCAAAAGAGGCAAGCATTGTATTTTTGACTACTTTTGCAAGATTATTAGTAAGAGAAAACTCTCTCAACTTATTCCTTTCTTTTATATCAATTATTTATTTATGAATTCAATTATTATTCTTGTTTCTTTGATCATGAGTAGCTAAATCCTTTTCTAAGGTTTTGATGGAACCTATTGGGTGATGAACTTCTTGTTTATGTGATTACGAATTGTTAGCTAGATTTCTATTTGTTCAACTTTGTTCTTGTTGTAGTTAATTGGTAGACGTCCCAATTAGCTGTGCCTATATAGTATGTATAACTTGGAAAATGGTGCATATTTAGGTATATTGTTGAACAACACCACACCTAGGTTATTGGAGGAATATATAACTTCAGGAGTAAAGACAGGATTAGGAATAACGAAGTCTTGGGTGCAATCTTAAGTGAACTATTCAAATTAAAGCTAGCTAGGGTAGCTCGAGAGAGTGCACTAGTAAATTATTGTAATTGCTCGGGAGAGGGATACGGTACAAATAGCGTTCATGATTGATAGAATATATTGACAATTTGTATGAGCATAACGAGAAGGGATTCCATAAATAGGGGAAATTAATACCTTAGTCTTTCTCCATATTATTTACCCAATATTCAATTCTTTCTTTTCAGTCTTTTATTTCTTGCAAAGTAGTTATTCGAAAATCACACAAAAATATATTCAAAATTTGGGGAACTTGATTCGAAAGTGTTCTTGGGTTGTGAAAGTTGCAATTGGTAGGTTAATTCTCTTTGAGATTGATTCTGGGCTTATTAGACCAGGTTATATTGACTACGACCATTGCTTGGACGTGAATCGGACTTAAATCCCGCATCCGCAGCTTCCCCAATATATAACTTTAGGAGTAAAGACAGGATTAGGAATAACGAAGTCTTGGGTGCAATCTTAAGTGAACTATTCAAATTAAAGCTAGCTTGGGTAGCTCGGGAGAGTGCACTAGTAAATTATTGTAATTGCTCGGGAGAGGGTACGGTACAAATAGCGTTCATGATTGATAGAATATATTGACAATTTGTATGAGCATAACGAGAAGGGATTCCATCAATAGGGGAAATCAATACCTTAGTCTTTCTCCAAATTATTTACCCAATATTCAATTCTTTCTTTTCAGTCTTTTAATTCTTGCAAAGTAGTTATTCGAAAATCACACAAAAATATATTTGAAATTTGGGGAAGTTGATTCGGAAGTGTTCTTGGGTTGTAAAAGTTGTAATTGGTTGGTTAATTCCCTGTGGGATCGATTATGGACTTATTAGACCAGGTTATATTGACTACGACCATTGCTTGGACGTAAATCAGACTTAAATCCCGCATCCGCAGCTTCCCCAACCGCTTCTGGGGAAGCAGCGCCCAAGTCCCACCAACGCTTCTGCGGTCCAATCTTCGCACAAGCGCGACCGCTTCTGCTGTCCAAACTTCATAGAAGCAAAAACACTAGTTGCATTAGACTTAGCAACATGCAAAATTCCAAAACTCTCTGTTTAACCATCTGAACTCACACCGAGGCCCTCGGGGACCTCAACCATAAATACCAATTTATCCTACAACATTATTCAAACTTGTTCCAATCATAAAACACATCCAACAACACTAAAATCATCAATTCTCATCAAGTTCAAGCCTAAGTTCTTCCAAAACTTCCGAAACACGCATTCGATCAAAAACCCAATCAAACCACCTCCGAAGCACCTAAAATTTTACACACACATCGCAAATCACCTAATGAAGCTATTGTAACTCTCGGAATTCGACCCTCAGATCAAATTCTCACCTATCAACCGGAATTCGCCAAAATACTAACTTCGCCAATTCAAGCCTAATTCTACACTGGACCTCTAAAATCACTTACGATCACACTCCTAAGTCACAAATCAATCCCCCAAGCTAACCGAATCTTCGGAATCCACATCAAAGCCCTCTAACTCATAGGTCAACATCCGGTTAACTTTCCAAAACAAGTCTTCCTTAAAGAGACTAAGTATCTCATTTCCTTCCAAAAATCAGGCCAATTCAACTCATTCACCCAAGCCACTGATAAAGAAGCATACAAAGCAGAAAATGAGGGAAATGGAGCAGTTCTCATGAGACGACGAGTTGGGTCATCACATCCTCCCCAACTTAAACAAATGCTCATCCTTGAGCGTACTCAGAGTTGCTCTAGAAGTAACCAATAACTTAATAACTTTTCCATGCATATACCTGGGGGTGATACCACGTCACCCTACTCGCATAGGTCTGATAATACAACATAGCTGAAATTTTACAATCCATCTAGTCCATAAACCATAGAACCACACTGCACTTTTTGAAATCATACACAAGATCAGAACCTCACATATATACTCAAAATAAGCTCGAACCAATTGTAATAACCCATCCTTGCAACATCAGGTGCAATCATATGATATACTACATAACCCAAACACTAGAAACGATAACTTCTATTCATAGTAGTTTCCCACAGTACCCGAATACCGATAGAAAACCTCTTATCAACTAAGGTCTTATTCCAACACTTTCGTATACTACCTACGATAAATGAAATATGCAAGAAATCATAACCATTTCTCAAATCAACCATTCATGAAGCCACTTCCCTTTTGACTAATACCACTACAAATTCTGAGCCGAACCTCGATATTATCCCTCTAACAAGCTGTAATCAAATCCGTTCGTATCCATTAGTGACCCGATAATCACCTCGAATCCAACACACCACTCTGGTGATATGACACCACAATACAAGCCTAATTCATGACTAGCATAATATGCACACCAATAATAAACGGTTTGGACATACTCAAATCATGAAAAATGACTCAAACGAAGGAGTCGTACCTCAAGCTCATCAGTACCATCACAACACAAGGCTAAGACCCCATCTCACATCAAAGAAATAAAATACCTAAATCTACCCCGAAAGGTCGTATGTCTACGTGGCCTCACTACAATGCGCGATCATATCCAAACACTGTTACATATGAAAGGTGTAATGATTTGCTTGGGTTCCAGATGTCAAATTGTGCTTGGCTGTCGATTTTGAGCAAAGCGACTTGAGGTGGTGAAACAAATAACATACGCCATGCAAGCATGATAGAACATAACTGGTACATCAATCACCAAGAAACACCCAATTACTTTTCCCGCTTGACTTTCACTATGAATCCCTAATAGAACCGTACCATATGTTCCCATAACCGACGAATGATAACATCTCGCAGCACAATAGCAACTCATAGATCTCCCCAGATCACTAACAAGCTCAGTGACAATCGAATTAACATATCCCTCAACAATAAAATTTTGGGGCCAACCAAGTCGACTCAAGCGAGAAAACGCATCCATATTGATCTACCAACGAACCAATCATCAAGGAAGCCTGAAGCTGCTCCTTGCACAACAGCTCCTTCCAGGGCCATATGATATGGTTCCCAACACCAAATCAATACCAAAATCCACAACCTCATCTGGCGATATGTCCGACCATAAGAAATACATCCGAATATTCCCTCAACTTCGGAACTGAATGAATGGTAGATGACATCCATCACGAAGGCCCAATTAAGAAAAGCAACCATTCCTAGTCGTTCGCTGGTCTTTGAAATATAAGCCACTCTGTTAGAACATAATCTGACGGTCATTGCCACTCATCCCGTGGAATTTCTAGCAAATCCCATAGCGCAATAGTCCAGAATAACCCAACACTGGCAGTCTACACCCCAACATCATATCCAAATCTAACATATCACATCATAGCCTGAATATGAGAACTTCCGTCTTCACATACACCCAGCACATGAATCATCATATCTGACCCTAATTTTGCCGCCCGAACAAATGTCGCACCTTTAATACCCATCCCATGATAGATAGTCTAAAATTTCCCTGTGCCACTAAGCAACCCAATATCACTAGTCGACCTAACAAGAAAGTACCGCAATACTACCGAAGTATCACTAGTTTAATCACATTACCCTTTTTCTGAGACAAATACTATCGTCAAATATCTACCAATTAGCAGTACCATTTCCTTGATTACCTGAGGCTACCCATTGCCTAGGAATTTCATGAACGTTTTTTCAGAACTGAACTATAACTCATCTAGCCAAGAACTTCCACTAATCCCATTTGGAAGAAAATTGTTACACATCCCATGCTCCTCATGCCCGTAGAAAATATACATCTCAAAACCATAGTAAAACCTAATAAGAACCCTCTCCCAATTCCATTTGCACCAGCTAAACTGTCAGGACTGAATCCTTCTATCCAAACCAAGCTAAGCAAGTTGTCAGAACTCGAGAGCTTTGCTACAAAATACCTATAAGGGCTCATTACCTCATACACATACAAAGAAATTAATCATATCATTACCATACCGATTCGGTCTACTATCAAGCTATTCCATCTATCTAATTTCCCTTCTGATTCATCATCCACTTGATATTCCCTCTTGATACAGCACCATAATGCCTCAACCTAGGCTTACCACACGTGACCCAAGCATAAGACCTCACTGTCTAAGACTCATGAGCCACTGAATACTCTCTCAAATATTCCTATATACACCACATTCCAAAATAAGTTTTTCTAAAGAGCTTCTTGCGAATTCTGAATCTGTTACCTTTAATTTCTAGATACCGGTCCATAGGAGCCCATAAATAAATCATAAAAATGCCACAAGTCTTGACCTTTTTCCAGTGAAAACACAATCTCTAACCACATACCTAACCTTGAGATACCCGATTGTTTCTGTAGAATCTTGAACACATTAGAACCACTCTCGAAAGTCATTCACTCTTATTCAAACTGCAAATTACTTGACCAAACGAACAGAATCACCCGTGCCTCATTGGAACTCCAATACTACAAAAATAGAGTCCTCGTCCCATTACAACCTAACAACTTTCTGCTCTATATACCGAGCATCCTTTACCAATAATGCTCTCGACATTCTGTGGTTCTTACACTCTATGAGGCATAATGCAACTTTTGTCAAAATCTTCCTTCATTCTAGTCATAGCTAACTCACCTGCACGCCCCAACTGAAGCCGACATAGCACCCTACCGTGTAATCAACTGCTCACAACAGACTCCCCCACTTGGCTCGAAGCCATGGATCAAGATACACTCAATAACTTATACACTTTTTACTCTATTGATGCCATACCGTAGTGAGATTAAACTCAAATCATTTATAAGTTTGCGAAAACAAAGATCAACCAATATTGTAATCTTCTGCAAATCTAGCATTCATCCCCACATCAATTGAGTCCACTCTTTTAAGCGACCCGAAATTTCAAATCTCAACACGTACCCTTCAATTACACATGAGATCTTCTAACATATACATAAGGATCATTTCACTTAAGAACACTCCGCAGGAGATAACCTACCTGAATTTAACATTTTTGCATACCTTCTACCGTCATATATATTACATAGTCATTTAGTCTTCCTGGGTCTGAACTCATACTGCAACATGAAATGCACTCCATCCCCAACTAAGAGACATGAAATGATTCTTTGCACGCACATAATTCAGGCTACACATCAAATCACCATAGGAATCGAACAATTAACAGCTTATCTATTATCCAATAGACTTCTTTGTTACTACCAAGTCATATAGATACATCCCACAGTACTAACATACTCATCACATGGATATCCAACCGCCATTCCCGCTAATAGGACAATACCGAACATATAAGTTTAAAACACTTGCTCACACAGTTAGCACCTCAGTGCTCAAGTCATAAGAAAAGATCAAGCCTCAAGTCCTCCAGACTAGCCCAACATAAAGTCACAATGATTATATCTTGCCCCTCAGTCAGGGTATCACAAGCCATTAAGTCACATCTCATACTGAGCACTCATGCGTACACACAAACGCATGGAAGGAATTTCAAAAGTTTATTTTTAAGATGAATCAAGGACGCATGATAAGAATTCAAAAAGTGAAGTTTTCCTAAAGGTTCTGCAGCCTCTCAAGGATAAATACAGACATCTCCGTACCGATCTACGAGACTCTACTAAAGTTGCTTGTGAATTATGAGACCTAGTAACCTAGGCTTTAAATATCAACTTGTCACGACCCAAACCCCGCACTAGTCATGATGATGCCTCTCTTGAAGACAAGGCCAGCCAACTAACCCAACTCGTCTCTTTCAACATAGTTAAAGTATAAATGAATAATAAAAATATAATTTAATGATATTAATTAACGAAATTACAACCCAATGCAGCCCTAATCGGGGTGTCACAAGTCACGAGCATCTATAAAAATGTAATTTCACTTTACAAGTCAAGAAATACACTGAACATGAATAATAAATAACGTAGAAAGATAGTGGTGCTGGCAATCACCTTGCTAAACCTCTACAACTCTACCTTCATGCAGGCAATACCCACTACTAGGTGAATAAATACCTACAACTACACGTGAGGTACATAGAGTAAAGTGAGTACTCCAACTCAGTGAGTAATAAAGGTAAATAACCGTTGAACAGTAAGAAATCACATAAAGCAACCAACGTGATGTATAAAAGCCGGGTACAATTCTCTGAGAAACAGTAAAAACTGTGAAATCTTTAGAAATATCTTGGCTCAGTTTAAATCTCTTTTGAAAATGATCCTTTCAATAGTTACGAAATGATTTCGAAATAGTTAGTACTAATAAGCACGGGAAAATCTTCCACTCGGGCACAAATACCACAGTGTAATAGGTAAAAAGTCAAATAAATATACAAGATGCGCACATAAACGTTTGCTCCTTGGGCAACATCTCAAAACAGTACCAGCCCTCAGGCTCACTCTTAGAAACACTCTTAGCCCCTCGGGCTCTCTCCCAGATAACTCTCAAAATAGTATCATATAGTAACCGCTGAGGCATGCAACCTAATCCACATCTCGCTGGGCGTGCAGCCCGCTCCATTTATTTATCATCGACGACGCTCACTGTGGGTGTGTAGACTCCGGGAGAGGGACCTTACGGCCCAAGTGCAATATCAAGCCACCTCGTGGCATATAAGACAAGGCCTAAAAGCCTTCTATATGTTAAGTAGTGTTGTGCCCAAGGGGACGATTTATGATGCTCTATCTGATATAGCATTCATATGTTTGGTTGTTGGATAAGAAAAAGGGATATTTGTAAAAGAGATTTTTAACTGATCTTGAGATTTTCAAAAGAATTTTCACTGTGTTACGACTTTTGTTCTCAAAGGGTTGTACTGTCATTTATAGCATTTTGGTGTGCTCTTACGAGTTTTCTTATCTCTCAGATATTATTCTATCTTATTACCACTGAGTTGGAAGTACTCACTTTAGTCCCTGCACCTTGCGTGCAGTTACATGTATTTTTCAGCCGTTAGCGGGTTATTAGCAGGGCAGAAGACCTTATGATGGTAGTTGAACCAGGTGACCGCTAGCGTTCGCGGCACCGTACTTCATCTTTGTATTCCATTTTTTATTTTGTAATTATCTATACATTATTAGCTAGTAGTAGCGCCTTTACTCATTAGATGCTCGTGACTTGTGACACCCCGATCGGGTTGTATTGGGATAAAATTAATAGTTAAATGATAATAAGTAATATTTCTATTTCTTTATGTTTAATAGCTAATAAAAGAAGATTTAGGGTTGTTGGTTGGCCTTGTATTCACGAAAGGCGCCATTATGATCGGGTATGGGATTTGGGTCGTAACAGGTAGTGTGCCTGATCAGATGGACCTATATCTGCATAACAAAAAGTGTACAGAAGAGTAGCATGAGTACACCACGGCGGTACTCAGTAAGTCCCAAGCCTAACCTCGATGGAGTAGTAACGAGAAAGGTCAGGGCTCTAGTGAGAATAATAATAATAGTAATAACAATATCGAACAGTGTAAGGCAGGAGTAAATCTGAAATAAGAGCAGAATAAGATAAAAACTACAAGTCATTGACAGTTAAACTATCAAGGAAAATTAACACAACAAGTACAGAATCAATAGCACAAGATCTCCGAGAACTGAACCCGAAGTCCATTTAACTCAGTAGCATAGGATCTCCTGGAATTGAACCCGCAGTCCATTTCGCAGTCCATTTATATCAGTAACTAGGATCTCCGAGAATTGAAACCACAATCCGTTTATCAGTAATTAGGAACTCTGTCATGACCCAAACCCTGGTCGTGATGGCGCCCAACACATTGCTAGGAAAGCCCGACCATTTCCCGATAACCATTTCAACAATAAATTAAAAATGTTCCATTAACTACCAAACAACATGTTTTCCATAGCAAATAATAACAAGTGCGGAATTTAAAAGCAATTGAAATACAGCCCGATGGATCTAGTGTCACAAATTTGAGCCTCTAACAACAGAATAAGGTCTATACAACCAAGTCTAGGGCAGGAAAATTAAGAGATCGGGTCTTGCGGATACCGGTAGCTTCCTCGATGTCTCCTCAGCACTGGAAAGACAGCGATGTAAAGCTCAACTGCCAACCTGGATCCCTGTATCTGCACACAATGTGCAGGAAGTAGAGTGAGTACTTCCAACTTAGTAAGTAGTAATAATAAATAACAACTGAAAGTATGAACACCTGTAAGAACACTGAACAGTTCTAAGGACGACAATACAGGTAAATCATCTCTAAGGTGGTAAGTCCAGTTTCAGCTCACTATGGGCTCCTTCAGCCCAAGTGCTGTGATAATGCAGCGTGCAGTCCGATCCACATATATATTACTGCGGCGCGTAGTCCGATCCAATATATATATAATGCTGCGGCGCGCGGCCCGATCCAATATATATGTATAAATATATAATGTTGTGGCGTGCAACCCGATTCAATATATGTATATGTATATAATGCTGCAGCGTGCAGCCCAATCCGGTATATATATCAATTCCTCACAGCAACATGCAGTTATTACTACAGCGTGCAGTCCGATCCAATACATGTATATGTATATACTGATGTGGCGTGCAGCCCGATCCGGTATATATATCAATACCTCACAATGGGTCCTCGACCCCTTTCAGTCAATATAGACTTGGCCTCTCGGGCCCACTCAGCTAGATCATGGTATTCAACCATAGGTATTCCCACTTAGAGTACACTTCTAGTACTGGTCCATGTCATGCTATATAGCTAAAAGTTCGACTGAGAGTATGTGTTCAATAGATATTAGGGACTGGCTTCCCTATGGTTCTACAGATCGGCACAAGGCCCCAAACATGGCAACTAGCCCAAATATACGGATATAAGCTCAGTCTCAGTCAATATGCACAGTAAACAAATAGTCGGGATTGACTAAGTCTGAATCCCCAATCACAATATCACCACGCTCGTCACATGACGCGTGTTTCACCTCAACATAGCACTGTATAGTGAAAATACGGGGTTTCAAACCCTCTGTATATCATTCATTACTACCACTCACCTCGAACCGACCAGAGTCCTAGATCGCCTTGCGATTTCCTCGCAAATCAACCTCCTCGGGTGCCAAATCTGATCAAAACCAATAAGAATACATCAAAATAGGCTAATGAATCATAACCCAATTGAAAGGACTCAAAAAACACCCAAAAATACGAAGTTGCCAAAACCCGAGCCCCGGGCCCGCTTCTCAAAAAATTATGAAAGTCACATTTTCAGAATCATTATCTCGCCACGAGTCCATGCATATAAAATTTATCAAAATCGGACTTCAAATGAGCCGTCAAATCATGTTTTTTCATAGCAAAAATCCAAGCCCTAACTCCCTCAATTTATACCTAATGAGAACTAATGGAAAATTCTTCGATGAAATGATGTATTAAGAAAATGAGAATTACCTCCAATCACTTCCTGATAAAATCCCCTTCAAATTCTATCACTTAGCTCTCAAGGCACTCAAAATGGAGGAAAATAGCCAAGTTTCGCGACATATTTCTTTTCTTAAAACCCTTCTGTCGCCCAGGTTTAACATTATGCGATCGCATCCCATATATTGCGATTGCATAGAACAAATTTCACACTTCAAAAATTACTCTTATGCGATCGCACTCCTGCCTTGTGATCGCATAGAACAAATTCCATGCCAATGACCATAGGCCAAAATACACTATGCGATCGCACACCTGCCATGCGATCGCAGAGAACAAGATCACTAAGCTATGTGATCGCAACCCCTACTACACGATCGCATAGAACAACTCAGAACCCCATTCCTATCTTTCTATGTGATCGGAAAATCACCTATGCGATCGCATAAAGTATTCGTCTGCAATAAAAACTAGCAACCATCAAACCTTTAAAAATGCTAGAATTGATCCGTTTGGACCCCCGGATTCAACCCGAGGCCACCAGGACCTCAACAAAAACCACCAACCTACTGAAAAACACGATACAAATTTGTTCCAATCATAAAAACATATCCTTAAACACAAGAATCATCAAATTAAGGTGGATTCAAGCCTAACTTTCAACTAAAACTTCCGAAACCAACATCCAATCAAAAACCCAACCAAACGATGTCCGAAGGACCTGAAAAATTTGCAGACATATCTAAAATTACCTAACGAAGCTACTGAAACTATCGTAATTCCATTCCGACTCCCGCATAAAAATCTCACCTATCGACCGGATTTTGCCAAAATGCCAACTTTGCCAATTCAAGCCTACTTCTACACCGGACCTCCAAATTCAATTTCGATCGCTCTCCTAAGTCACAAATCAACCCCCGAAGCTAACTCAACCATCAAAATTCAATTTCAAGCCCTGTAACTCACAAGTCAACATCTGTTTGACTTTTCCAAACTATTCTTTCATCAAAGAGACTATTTGTCTCTTTTCCTACCAAACTCGATCTGAATTGACTGAAATTCACCAAACACGTATATTGAAACATGAACAAGCATATAACGGGGAAAACGGGGTGGTAACTCATGTGATGATGGACCGGGTCATCACAGATCTCTGGGACTTGAACCCGCAGTCCATTTATCCGTAATCAGGATCTCCGGGACTTAAACCCGCAGTCTATTTATTAGTAACCAGGATCTCCGGGACTTGAACCCGCAGTCCATTTGTTAGTAATCAGGATCTCCAGGACTTGAACCCGTAGTCCATTTATCAGTAACCAGGATCTCCGGGACTTGAACACGCAGTCCATTTATTAGTAACCAGGATCTTTGGGACTTCAACCCGCAGTCCATTAGGAGCTTTAGGAATTGAACACGCAGTCCACAGAACAAACACAATCAAACAAGGAGAATACACAGAGAAAATGGAATACACTACTACGATTAACAAGTAAATTCAATCTCGACATGTTCCACGTAATCTCAATTAAGGCAAATAAGCATTTATGTAGTTAATCATATCTAATCATACCCCTTTAACTAACACAGGATAAGTCTTGCATTTAGACAAGCCACTTACCTCAATCCTGGTACAAATCCGCTAAGAAATAATGCCCTTGCCACGAGTATCCGACTCTGAGTGGCCCAAATCTATTCAAACCAATTACATAGTGTAAATAACATCGCAAGTAACTAATTACACTATTAAAATTAAAGCTACGGTGCGAAAGTGGGTAAAATGACCAAAATACCCCTCCAGTCATTGGCTCGGAATCAAAATATTTTTAGATTTTCAGAACCCTCGTACTCACACGAGTCTAACCATATAAAAATCTCCTAAATCAGAGGTCAAATGCCCCCTCAAATAATCAAAATTAGTTCTAAGAAATTTACCCCAAGTTTCATCCAAAATCCGAAATTAATTAACGAATTCGAGTTTAGATTAGTGGATAATGATCATAAGGGAGTAAGGAATCATTAATCAATAATTGCCTCTGAAAAACCCTTGAAAAATCTCCCAAAATCGAGCTCCCTAGCTTGAGTTTGAATAAAAATGGAAGAAGCCTCGTTTTAAAATGTTATATTCTGCCCAGGTTTGTTGTTCAATGCGATCGCATACAAGGGATTGCGATCGCGTAGAGTAAAATTTGAAGCCCCTAAAATTGTGCTATGCAATCGCATCCTAAGGCTTGCTATTGCAGAAGGTAATGAATTAGTACACTGTGATCGCATGAAGGCCAATGTGATCGCATAGAAGAAACGGGACCCCTGAGGCACAGACTCAAAATACACTATGCGATCGCGGACAAGGAGTGTGATCGCATTGAATAAGGAAGCAGACTTATGTGATTGCGAATAGGGCAATGCGATCGCATAGAAAAAAAATTTGGACTCCTCACTAGAATCTGTGCAATCATAGGGGAACCTATGCGATCGCATAGAGTAAATGTCTGCAACAGAAAACCAACAATGCTCATAACTCTGGAATTGATCCGCTGAGCATCCAAAACACACACGAGGCCCTCAGGACCTCAACCAAACCCACAAACATGACCCATAACATCGTTCAAACTTGTTCAAATCCTTAAACCACCTAAAAACAATGTCGAAAACACGAATAAACCAAGGATTCAAGCTTATGAACTTTGAATTCTACCCAAACACATTTTCGATCAAAACCCTATCCAAAACTTGTCCGAATGACCTAAAATATTGCACGCAAATCCAAAATGACAAGATGAAGCTACAACAACTTCTATAATCCCAAACCGACCCTCAGATCAAAAATTCACTATCGGGCCAAAACTTCAAAAATTTCAAACTTCGGCATTTCAAGCCTAAATGAGCTACGGGCCTCCAAAGTATATTCCAAACATGCTCACAACCCCAAAATCTCCTAACGGAGCTAACGAAACCATCAAATTTCTATTCTGAGGTCGTATTAACACTGTTCCAAATACGGACCATTTTTCAACTATTAAGCTCTCATTTAGGGACTAAGTGACCCAAAACACTCCGAATTCTAGAACCGAACATCTCGGCAAACCAAAATAGCAGAAATGGATTTAGGTAAAGCAGTTAATCGGGGATCGAGGTGTAAATTCCAAAAAACAACCGGTCGAGTCGTTACATTACTATTGTTGCTTTTGCGGCTACTGCTTGCGGTCTCCTATTATACTGTGCTAAAAGAAAATAAGAAGCTAGACTAAATTATGTTTCATGAATTACAATGACTTATTCTCAAACTTGTTTTACGACCTTTGTTGTCTTGTCGCCTTATATTTCCTCACGATGTTTCTTCATTTTGACTTGACTCGTCGGCCTCTCTTGAATTTCGAACTATTTATTTCCTCTTTTTTTTTAGTTTCAAACTATTTTCCTTCGGAACTTGAACTGTCTTCTTCCGAACATTGTTGCCTCCCTTCTGATTGCTGAACTTGAATTTATGTTGGGGATTTTTGTTATAACCTTTCGCTCTCCTGACGGGTTACTGACTTCAAAGCTTGAAATGTAAAGACTGAAATGTATTTCTCTGTTATACGGGCAAGCTCCCGACCTTAAAAACATCTTCAAAAGATAAACGTCATTCCTCTCTTCAGGCGGGCTCCTCACTTCAACAACATATTTGAAAAAAAATAAAATGCCATTCTATTCTTCAGGCGGGCACCTGACCTCATCAATAACTCGAAAAATAAAACATCATTCCGTTCTTCAGGCGATCACCTAATTTCATTAATAATTTAAAACTTCCGCTTAAAAAGGCAACGCCTTTTCGTTCTTTAGTAGGGCACCTGATTTCAACCATAATTTGAAAAATAAAACGTCATTCCTTTTTTCAGGCGGTCACCTGACTTCAATAATAATTTAAAACTTCCACTTAAAATATATAACGCCTTGACATTCTTCTGGGCGGCACCTAACTTCAATAATGATTTAAAACTTAGAGTAAAATATCATTCCATTCTTCAGGCGGGCACATGACTTCAAAACAACTTAAATTAAAACATAAAGTAAAATACTATTCCGTTCTTCAAGTGAGCTCCTGACTTCAATAATGATTTAAAACTTAAAGTAAAATGCCATTCCTCTCTTTAGGCAGGCACCTGACTTCAACAATGATTTAAAACTTTAATTAAACTTAAAGTAAAATGCCATTTTGTTCTTCAGGCGGGCACCTGACTTCAAAAACATTTTAAAAAAATGCCATTCTGTTCTTCAGGCGGGAACCTGACTTCAAAAATGATTTAAAACTTCAATTAAACTTAAAGTAAAATGCCATTCCGTTCTTCAGGCGGGCACCTGACTTTAAAACTTAAAGTAAAATGCCATTCCATTCTTGAGGTAGGCACCTGACTTCAAAAACAACTTAAAGTAAAATGTCATTCTATTCTTCAGGCGGGCACCTCACTTCAACAATAATTTCTTAAAATAAATTGCCATTCCGTTCATCAGGCAGGCACCTGACCTCAACACTGATTTCACCTGCATTCTATTACCATCATCTCCATTTGCCTCCTAAACCATCCTTTTTCCTGAATTACCTCCTTTCAGAACTGCTTCCCTCAAAATTCATGTTGTCTTCCCCCTTAACTGTTGCGGTTAACACTGCTGGAATTATTTACTTACCTGTTGGGGATAATACCGTTGGGGGAATCTCCTTACATCCCCTCCTTTTTAACTTTATTCAAAACAATTATTTTCTCCTAAGATTGCTGGGGATTATAATATTATCGGCTGGAGATTACCTTGTTGAGGATAACACTGTTAGGGAATCCTTTTTCGTTTTCCCTCTTTTAAAACTTGCATTGTGTTCCTCTAAAAGTTGTCAGAGATAATACTGCCGAGGAATTTTCATTCTTTCAAAAGTGGTGTTTTATTCTTCCAAAAAATGTTGGGGATGACACTGGCCTTTTGCTTTTTATGAATACAAGTTTCATCCTTTTGTTCTGTCCGCTGGGGATACAACTTCCTTCATCAAAGCTTGTTTTTTTCTTTCTTTCAAAACTGCTAGGGATAACGCTGGTTAAAGACCATTTTTTGCGTTATCTGCCTTCTTTCAAGACTACTTTACTTGAAGTTGGTATTTTTCTTCCTCCCAAAAATTGTGTTATCTTCCATCTTCCCCAAATGGGCATTTGATTTCAAGAAAATTTTCGTAATGAGAGAAATTGTTTTGCCCCAGTTTGAACATCTTCTTTGTGGCATGTTTTTCCGCCATCAATGTCATTTCCTTTTTCCTACTTCAAATCAAAGAAAATTTGTTAGTTCAAAATGCGGTGGTTGGTTGTGACAGTCCTGCCGGGGATGGTTCTCTTCCTTTTTCCCTGCTCTGTGTTTCATTGTCAAAACTTGCTGGGGATGTTATTATTTGTTGGGGATGATATTCCTGGTGGGGATAGTTTTTCCCTTTCTTGCATCCTCGCCTTCCTTGACGACTCTTTATTCACAAGCCTTTCACCATTTTTTCACTTGTATCCTGACCATCCAAATTCCAATGACAGTGACCCTGCTTGAGGATCTTGCATGTTTTATTGATGAACCATTTCCTTCGTTCATCCTTGTTACTGAAAATACCTTTCATGTTGGGGATATCCCCCCTTCTTTTGTGGCATATATAGGGAACGACCATTTCCCCGACATATGAGTCTTATTGGATTTGGCCTCTAGGTCATTAACCTTTGCTTTTTGCTGGAGATATCCTCCTTGACACTGATCTATCCCTTTGTCAATTTTCTCTTGCTGGGGAATATCCTTCCGGATACTGACCTCTGCGCTTGTTCCTTCCTGTCTTACACCACTTGGATGTTCCACTCAGATCCCGTGTTGCGTAATTGGAAAGCTGATGGTAGGTTTTGAAGTAATTTCTCACTTGTTTTGACCAAACAGACTCTACTTGACAATCTTTGATGAAAGGAGAAAGATAAAAGGAACAGAATAAAGATAAAGGAAAATAATGACTCTCAAAAAAGAAAAATTATCAAAAATAAAAATAAAAACCTATCAAACGCGAATACCGACACTAATTGTCATGACGTGCACATATGGCTCATCCTCCATCCTTAATCGTCTTTCACGATTTCTATTTGGTGATTTCCACCTGATTCTCAATCCTTATTCGACTTGTAGTGCCCGAAGGTTTTCACTATCAAGTCTCTCTTATTTAGGTTATTCTCTCAACTTCCATTGCCTTATGGTGCACGTGAAGGTTTTTACCAATAAGACTCTCTCATTTGTATTACTTTTCAGCTATAGATTAGAGGTGTTACCGCTAAGACTCTCATATTTGTTTTTTGGAGATCAGAGTCTTTTCTGCCGGGAATCAGAGTGTTATGTCCTGATAAAACTCTCTCATTTGCTTGACTTGGCCTCTTTTGAAGATTGGTCAAAAGGTTTTTCTTTGGACAGTAATGTGGGATTTGGATAGGGCTAGAAAGAATGGGTATTTAAAGGCTCAAAACAAATCAGTTTGGGTTCAAAATTTACAACATTCGGATCAAGCTTTATTTATAATAAACACAATCTTTTGCCCTAGTTTCTTGCTTGGGGATTTTTTTGGGGATTTTTTGTTACACTATTACCGAGCTGTGAAGCTCTTACGTATCCTCTTTGAGGAATCAGGTCAAACGTAGTTCCCAGTTCCTCGTTGTTCTAATTTTCCTTTGTTTTTCTTTTCACTTATCTTTTTTTTTTTACTTTTTTGTTGTTTTTATCTTCCACGTTTGTGTTTCTAGTCTTTGCTCTCCGAATGAGGGGTATGAAAGAAAACGAATAAGGCTCAAAAGGGGTAACGAAGGATACAATGTTTGGATAGCATAATAAAATGCATTCGTCATTCCAATCATCAAAACATACCAAGTGCAAATTAGATGATTAACATTCGCCATATCACTAAAGCACTGTTGGGAAACACTCTGATTTTATTACCGTGAACGACCCCATGCCAATTTGACCAGCTTGCTTTTACGGTTTTCTTTATGTTTTACTTGCCCCGATTTCACAAGACTCAGGATCCAAATAATCTCAAACCGTTCTTATTTTATTTAAATGCCCTAATCACCTCCCAATAGTCATGTCATTAACTTTTAAGATAAAGCCAGAATTATAAGCACATGTCGTGTCACTAGAATTGGCATTTGAACAAAAGACACAACAAAGGGACAAAAATAACTAAATAGAAAGAATGAGTGAAAATAATAAAGACCGGAATTTGCATTAGATTAATGGTGAAACAGTTCGAACAACAAAACATACAAGAACAAACCAGAATACAATCCCCAAAACAAACCCGAACAAAACAAACCAACCGCTATGACAAACAAATAAGGAGAGGGTTTGATACAAGATGATATCCGGATTACAACCCTAAGAATAACCCGGACAAGAGAAATGACAAGAAAACAAACCACCAAAGCTCTACTCCGGCTAACCAAGGCATGGAGCGTATTCCCAATCACCAAGCACGACATCTTAGCCACTGAGCCTCGCATCAATATTACCGAGACCACTATCTGCTTTAACGTGTTCAGCTTTAGTCAATATCCCCAGAGGATCCGTGTGCTGCCCATCACTGCCATTGATCACAATCAAACGTTCTTGGATCATTCTTTCTATTTCCTTTTTCAAAGTACGACAGTTCTCAATGATGTTCCCTCTGACATTAGAGTGGTATGTACATCATGCAGTAGGATCAAAGCTTCTTGCACGTGGATCTGGAGTATATTCGAGGAGCGGCTCAATCATAAGATTCTCCGATAGGGGTGAGAGCCTTTTTCTACTTTCAGCAATCTCTTATTCCTAAATTCCTAATTTGGGTGGAAACTTGATCCAGGAGGTTTTTGGTATGCCCGAGGGGATGGATGGACATTTTGTAGAGCTGGGTATCCAGAACGTAAGGTATGGTTTTGGGAGTTCCTTGGATAGAAGCATCGCTAAGGAGGGGAGTAGTGTTGGGAGAATATAGTTGGAGGACGAGTGATGGAGCTACTCAGGTGGCTGGAAATGTTGTGATAGGCGGGTATATATGGAGAGTGTGGGGGATCATCTGGCATTGGGTTCAGTGTATGGGTAAGGACAGAGTCCAGGAAGCTAGGTGGTGGTGGAGGTGGTGCTTTCCCATCCATCAACGCCCGATACATGTTAGCCACATGTTGTCTCAACATTTTCACATCTTCTACCAACACATTGTTCTGTTCAACCAAGTGTTGTCGACTATCGGTATCGACCCATTCAGTTCTAAGGTTCTTTGACATTGTCCTTTGCCTCTATTTTTGGAGGGAATATTTACCACAACCAACCACCTTTCTGATATGAACATAACAAAGTGAAGTCATCGCGTTAGTGTTAGGGCATTTGATAGAGAGGGAAACGCACATTAGGGATGCAATGCACCTAGGCGGTTGAACCTTTCTGTCATGTATTTGCTTCAGTTACGCGCGTCATTCCGATTTCTTATAATTATACCTCTTTTGAACTACCTCCCCAATTTTCCTATTTTTTTTAAATTATTTTCTTTTTTTATTTTTTTTAAAAATTATTTTCTTTTTTTTATTGTGGTCGAATCTTATGAAGATTCCTTATGTATCATGACCCCGCATGAATCAGAGCTTGCGTAGTTCGTGCTGATACACGGTAAATAACAATAAAATACTTTTTTCATTTTTTATAATAGAACAAACTTGATAACGCAGGTTTGAAAGCTGACCATACTTAACAGACATTGACCAAAAGACAACATACAGACACGAAAATCAAACACCCACAGATAAAAGAATTACAAACCCAAAACAAAGGGACAGATTCCTTCCCCTATATGTGAATTCTAACCAAATCGCTATTTCTGCAAAGGTGGTCCCTTCTCAATTGCACATGAATTTTGAGGTCTGGGAGGATTATTTTATGACACTTCAAAAACTTATTCGTTCTTTTACAAAAATAGCCTTTCGACAACTGAAAGAAACTATAAGGCTATCTCGGTAAGAACGTTTTAAAACACCG
The DNA here is from genome assembly GCA_032618575.1 of Nicotiana noctiflora. NCBI lineage: Eukaryota > Viridiplantae > Streptophyta > Magnoliopsida > Solanales > Solanaceae > Nicotiana > Nicotiana noctiflora. The sequence continues at coordinate 182,492 of JASVEL010007491.1, forward strand.
CCGAAGCTGGCTTGTCTTATTTTGACCTAAAATTCAGACGACATTTACTTGCCAGTTGACTCTTTTTCTTTTCTTTTTTCTAAAAATTAAAATAAAAGACTTGGTTTTTGCAAAAACGGCCTTTCAGCACTCCAGGGATGAAGATTCTATGGCTGTGTGGGTCAAAGGTGGCTATTATGCAAAATCAGCCTTCCGGCATCCCTTTCGGGAACATTCGGCTATTCTTTGAAAATGGCATTACCCAACTTATTTACGAGAGTTTATTTTTTTCAAAATAAAGCCCGATATTTGCAAACACGGCCTTTCAGCGCGTCGATGACGAAGATTCTAAGGTTGTGTGCGTCAAACGGCCAAAAATCTACAAAGTGACCCAAGGGTGACCGCTTATGCAAAGTTAGCCTTCCGTCGTCCCTTTCGGGAACATTCGGCTATTTTTGAAAATGGTATCACCCGACTAATTTACGACGAAAATTAATTTTGATATTTTTTGGCTATTTTTGCAAAGGGGAGGATGGACCCGATGAGGGTTGCCTACGTATCTCACATCTGATGAGAATCATACTAGCGTAGTTCGGTTCTAATAAAACAAATTATATCTATAGACAAAAATACTTTTTTTTTTGTTTTTTTATATTTTTTTATTGGCAAACAAAACAAACTATTTTTTTCATTTTATTGACAAACAAATAAATTATTTTTGAAAACAAATTTTTTCAAAAAAAAAATTAAAAAATAAAATATATATATATATATATATATATATATATATATATATATATATATATATATATATATATATATTAGTGAAAAGTAAAACAAATTATTTTGAAAAATAAAAATCTTCATTTTTTTTGGAAAATAAAAAAAACTATTTTGAAAGTAAAAACTTATCATTTTTTATTGGCAAACGAAATAAACTATAAATTTTTTTTTTCTTTTTTCAAAAATCTGGCAGAGTTTTGAAACTACTTGAGTACTTTTTTTAATAGTTATCTCTTTACACTATTATTTTTCTTATCACATTTTTTTTCATTTTCCTCAATATTTGAAAAACCGTCAGCATGCAAGTTTGAAGCAAATAAATGCGTAAAACAAATAGAATATAGCAGAATGTTCTTTTCATTTCAGGTTACCTGTCCTAGACGGACCCAACCCTTGTGTTGAGTCCCCTAAGTCAAATGCAACATGATGCAAATAAGCGTTCCTACTAGGGATCTGGCATGAAGTTACATTATTCTAAGTTCAAAACCTGGGCATGTATTCTAGACTGTGTATCCGAGCGGACGACTCGAGTCGAGGAAGGAGCTCCTTTCCGAGAACCAAAAGGCCAGCCGGTTTAGAAACTTTCTGAGCCTCTTTCTTATTTCAGGGTATGACAGAATAGAGTGTCTCAACCGGTAAGCACATCCCTAGAGGTGAGAAAAGAAGGGTTTTAGCACAGTTTATATATAAAGTTCAAATAATATTAAAGCGATAAAAAGTAACATTTTGCACATTAAGCGGAGATAATATGAAAATATCAGATAATAAGCTAAATACAACAATTTATCATAACCTCAAATTTCTAACCCTGAACCAGTGGTTCTGGTTGTAAGTCCCCAGCAGAGTCGCCAAAGCTGTCACACCTCCTTTTTCCGGCACCCGCGAGGGCACAAGGGAGTTTTTCCAATTAAAGGACAATCGAAACGAGATTTATTTAACAAAGTATTAGAGTCGCCACTTGGGAGATTTTATGGTGTCCCAAGTCACCGGTTTAATCCGGAATCGAGGAAAGTATTGACTCTGTATTACAGTTGCGAACCAGAAATTCGGATAAGGAATTCTATTAATGTGATGACCCGGTCCGTTATCACGTGAGTCATCCTTTTTCTCCCTTTATATGCTTGTTCATGTTTCAATATATGTGTTTGGTGAATTTGAGTCAATTCGGATCGAGTTTGGTAGGAAATGAGACAAATAGTCTCTTTGATGAAGGAATAGTTGAAAAAAGTCAACCGAATATTGACTTGTGAGTTAGAGGGCTCGAAATAGAATTTCGATGGTTTGGGTAGTTTCGAGGGTCAGTTTTGTGGCTTATGAAAGTGATCGGAATTTAATTTGGAGGTCCGGTGTAGAATTAGGCTTGAATTGGCGAAGTTGGAATTTTGGTGAAATTCGGTCGATAGGTTGGATTTTTATCCGTGCGTCGGAATGGAATTTTGATAATTGTAGTAGCTTCGACCGGTGATTTCGGATATGTCTACAAAATTTCAGGTCATTCGAACATCGTTTGGTCGGGTGTTTGATTGGATGTTGGTTTCGGAAGTTTTAGTTGAAACTTAGGCTTGAATCTGCCTTGATTTGATGATTTCCATGTTTAAGGATGTGTTTTTATGATTGGAACAAGTTCGTATTGTGTTTTGGAGTAGGTTGGTGGTCTTCGTTGAGGTCCCGGGGGCTCAGGGTGAATCCAGGTGTCCAATTGGATCATTTCTAGCATTTTTGAAGGGCTAATAGTTGCTGGTATTTATTGTAGACGGATGCTCTATGTGATCGCATAGGGATGTTGCGATCGCATAGAAGGATAAAAGTGGGCTTCTAAGTTGTTATATGCAATCGCATAGAAGGGGTTGCGATGGCATAGCTTTGTAACCTTGTTCTCTGCGTTCGCATGGCATAGCGTGCGATCGCATAGTGTATTTTTGGCCTAGGATCCCTGGATGGCATTTGTTCTATGCGATCGCAAGGCAGGAGTGCGATGGCATATAAGTAATTTTGGAGCATGGAAATTGTACTATGTGATCGCATACCAATAAATTATGGAGTGTAAAATTTGTTCAATGCAATCGCAATAGAGGGTCTGCGATCACATAGTGTAAATACTTGGGCGACAGAAGGGTTAAATGAAACATTTCAGTCACGTTTTGATGGACATTTTCCTCAATTGTTGAGTACCTTGAGAGCTAAGTGAGGAAATTTGAAGGGGATTTCATCGCGAAGTGATTGGAGGTAAGTCTCGTGGTCTTAATACATCATTTTATCGAAGAATCTTCCATTAATTCTCCGAAATTGGGTACAAAATGAGGGACTTAGGGCTTGGATTTTTGCTATGAAAAATCATGATATTTCGCCTCATTTGAAGTTCGATTTTGATATATTTTATATGCACGGACTCGTGGCGAGATAATGATTCTAAAAATGTGACTTTAATAATTTTTCGAGAAGTAGTCCCGGGGCTCTGGTTTTGGCAACTTCTTGTTTTTGGGTGTTTTTCGAGTCATTTTGATTGGGTTATGATTCATTAGCCTATTTTGTTGTATTCTTATGGTTTTGATCAGATTTGACACTCGAAGAGGTCGATTTGCGAGGCAAGCGCAAGGCGAGCTAGGACTTTTGCCGGTTCGAGGTGAGTGGTAGTAATAAATGATATACAGAGGGTTTGAAACCCCATATTTGCACTATACAGTGCTATGTTGAGATGAAACATGCGTCATGTGACGAGTGTGGTGATATTGTGACTGGGGATTCGGACTTTGTCCATCCCGATTGTTGGGTTACTGTGCATTTTGACTGAGACTGAGCTTATACCTGTATAATTGGGCTAGTTGCCATGTTTGGGGTGTGACGACCCAAAGGGTCATCACTTATTTTCTTAATCATTTCAAGCTTTTGAGGTCCTGAAAACCTCATTTATAGTTACCTCGATTTGCGTGCGCAGTTCAGGCACAAAGTTGGAAAATTTTTATGTTGAAACATATGAAATATGTGGAAAATTTGAAGAATTTTGATATTAATATTTTGGTCAACATTTTTGGTAAACGGACCCGGACCCGTGATTTGACGGTCCTAGAAAATCCGTAGAAAAATATGGAACTTGGGCGTATGCCCGGAATTGAAATCCGAGGTCTAGAACCCCGGTAAAAGAATTTTTCTGTTAAATTATTTTCTAAAAATGTTTAAGTAAAATGAAACTGAAATTTTATTAAAAGGTAATGGTACCGGGCTCGTATTTTGGTTCCGACACCCGGTACAAGTCATATATAATGGTTAAGCACTTTCTGTAAAGTTTGGTTGAAAACGGACGTCGTTTGACGTGTTTCGGCCTTAAATTGGAAATTGTGGAAGTTATGAAATTTTGAAAGAATTCTTGAGTTTTAAGGCTCAATTCATGGATTTTAATGTTATTTTGGCAATTTGATCGCGCGAGCAAATTCGTATAATGTTTTTGAGTCAGTATACATGATTGGTTTGAATCACCGAGGGCTTGGGTGAGTTCTGGATAGGCATCAGGATGATTTTGAACTTAGAAAAATTGCAGAAATGCATTTCTTCATCGCGTTCGCGTCCTGCTAGTCGCGTTCGCGATGAACATTTTGTTCCTCCATCGCGATCGCGGAGGCCTTCTCGCGTTCGCGTAGTGTAAATTAAAGCCATCCATTTTTCTTCTACGCATTCGCGTGGCTGAGCACGCGTTTGCGTACGCCAAAATAGAAGCCCCATAATTTTTCCCTTCGCGTTCGTGACTCGCCCCACGCGAACACGATACATGTCATTTTTCCTTCATTGCAAACGCGACTGAGGTGTTGCGACCGCGATGAGCAAACTTCAGCCCAGCAATTTTAAGTTCTGAAACAGAACAGAAACGGGATAAAAATCCCATCTCACAAAAACTCTCTTCTACACAGCTCCTTGGGCGATTTTTGAGCAGTTCTTCATCAAACTTCTTGGGTAAGTGATTCTCGACTCATTTTCTTCATTTTCCATCAATATTATTTGAATTCCTAAGCCTAATTATGTGTAAATAGGTAGAAAAATTAGAGAATTGAGTACAGTAAGGGTTTTCAAAGAATTTGCGATCTAGACTTCGTTTTGGGGTCGAACTTAAGAACAAATTGTATATTTGAACTCGTGGATGATTAGGTGAATTTATTTTGGTTCAAAACTCGAGTTTCAATCATGTGGGTCCGGGGTCGATTTTTACTATTCCGGGCAGAATGTTGTAAAAATTATATTTAGCCATATGAACTAGTTTGTGAAGTAGAATTGATGATATTAAGTCAATTGTGTATATATACGATTGGATTGGAGCCAAATTTGAAAGGAAAAGGCATTGCTACAGATTGAGTTGTTCGTAAACATTCGAGGTTAGTGTTTGTTCTATTCTAGGTTGTGGAAATAGGAACTGAGTTATGTATGAATTGTTGATTAAGAGTTATTGGTATTATACCGGTAACAGTGTTAAATTGTAGGTTTATTATCATTTATTGGCTTTATGCCGGTAAAATTACATATAACTTGTTGATTAAGAGTTATTGGTGTTACACCGGTAACGGAGATATATCGTTAATTTACTGTCGATTATTAGTTTTACACCGGTAATATAAATATTGTTGAAGTGAAAATTATTGGTTTAATACCGGTAATACTTTTATAAATTCACTGTTGATTAGAGATTATTGTCTTAATGTCCGTAATATACATTATTAATGAATTGGGATCGTGTGGCGCGCCGACCACTTATATATTAAAGAATTTGGATCGTGTGGCACACCGACCACTTTCATATTGAAGAGTTGGGATCGTGTGGCGCGCCAACCATTCATATGATAAGAAATGGGATCGTGTGGCACGGCGACCACAAAGTGATTTGAATCTTGGCATTGGCCATAGTTGCCTGTAGCCTATTGTTACATTTGGGAGCGAGTGGTACGCCTACCACAAGATATAAAATGAAAAATGAATTGAGACATGAAAGTAAGATTTGTTCCATTGATCAGATTACTCCGGATATTGTCAGTTATTGACTGTTATTTCAGAGCAGATTCTTTCCTTATAAACGTTGATAACGTTTTTCTACTATTGCATATGTATATATATATATATATCTCAACTGTACAGGTTTATGTGGCTGACTGGTCCTAGCCTCGTCACTACTTTGCCGGGATAGACCAGGCACTTACCAGCACAGGGGGTCGGTTGTGCTGATACTACACTTTGCGCTCTTTTTGCGCAGATACTTGTTGCGGACAGCAGCAGCGGCAGTAGGACGATTATGGTCATTCCGACTACTGAGACTTCGAGATAGCCTTGCAGGCGTCCGCATGACCCGATGTCTCTTCTATCTATGTATTTCATTATGTTATCTCATGTATTCTAGATAAACAGCTTATATTTCTTTCAGATGATTATGTGTATTATTCTTAGAAGTTCGTGAGTATTGTGACACCAATTTTGGGTAGTGTATCATGTTTGGTTTTTTTGTATCATATTTGATAAAATTTGATTAAGTCTTCTGCTAAGTTTAATTATTCTGCTGTAATTACATGATTTTATTTAAAGTCTTAAGAAGAGATTGTAACTAATAAAAATGGAAGTAACAGTTGGCTTGCCTAGCTTCCACTAGTGGGCGCCATCATGACTCCCGATGGTGGGAAATCCGGTCAGAGCACTAGGTTTCACAGGTCTCACAACTCACGAACAAGCTTAGTAGAGTCTGAGGGATCAGTACGGAGACGTCTGTATTTACCCCCAGAGGCTACAGAGTTAGGAAAATGTTCCATTTATTCTTTCGAGTTATGCGACTTTGATCTTTCAAATGTTAATTGAATTTATACTCTGTTCTTCTGCAGATGGCAAGAACACGTGCATCCTCATCTACTGACCAGCAGCCCGATGTCCCAGCAGTGGTAGCTCTTACTAGGGTCAGAGGCCAAGGTCGAGGCCATCCTAGAGGCTAAGGTAGGGGCGGAGCTCAGCCCCGAGCAGCAGCACAAGTGGCAAAACCTCAGGCTCATATCGAGGAGGAGGTTCCAGCCCCAGCACTTCCAGTGGGCCCAGCTCATATTCCAGGAGGGATTATGTTTTCACCGGATCTTCAAGATGCTTTGGTCCGGATAGCAGGTTTTATGGACAATATCACCAGAGCAGGTTTATTACCAGTAGCACCAGCCACTTCTCAGGCTGGATGAGGTAATCAGACTCCTGCTACGCGCACTCCGGAGCCAGTAATTCCCCAGGCTCAGGTTCCTGTGATTCAGCCAGTTGAGGCAGCACAGCCTGTTATTGTAACTCAGGCTAATGATGGTGCAGCTATGTCCACTGACGCGTTATGGAGATTGGACAGGTTTACCAAGCTGTTCACTACCACATCCAGTGGCACTCATTCAGAGGATCCCCAGGATTTCCTATATAGCTGCCACGAGGTTCTCCGTACTATGGGCATTGTAGAGATTAATGGTGTGGATTTTGCTACTTTTCGAGTATCTGGTTCTGCCAAGACTTGGTGGAGAGATTATTGTCTATCCAGGCCAGCAAGATCAGCATCTTTGACTTGGGGACAATTTGCAGAGTTGTTCTTGGAAAAGTTCCTTCCAGCAACTCAGAGGGATGCTTTGCGTAGGCAATTTGAGCATCTTCATCGGGGTTCTATGTCGTTACGCCATTGTCATACTTCCCACAGATCGGGAAAGGGTGAGAAGATTTATTGATGGCTTTAATCAGCCAATTCGACTGCAGATGGCTTTGGGGGCAGGAACTGAAATCACTTTTTAGGAGGCGGCTAATGCAGCCCGCCGGATCGAGATTGCTCAGTCACAGGGAGCAGGTCATGGATCGGATAAGAGACCCTGTAATTCGGGTAGATTCAGTGGTACCTCGTCTGAAGGTAAAGATTCTCATGATAGAGGCCATCCTCCTAGGCCTTATCAGTCAGCTCTTCAAGTTTCTCACAATGCTTCTACTGGTCGTAATTCTCAGCCACGCTATTCTGATCAGTAGCCTATCAGTGCAGCACCACTTCGCTATTCTCACCAGCCGAGGGCTTATTTTACGTGTGGCGATCTTAGGCACATTGCAAAGTATTACCCTCGAGCTTCTGACAGATCTCAGCATCAGGGTTCTCGTGCTATGGTTCAAGCCCCAGTTCCCCCGCAGCCTGCCCAGCCAGCAAAACACGGGGGTAGAGGACATAGAGGTGGAGGCAGAGGTCATAGAGGTGGAGCCCATACCGATAGAGGTAGAGATCGGCCAACAGCTGATCGTTCCAGAGATACTGCTCAAGTTGGTGGGGCCCAGCCCCGATGTTATGCACTTTCTGCTAGACCAGAGGCTGAGTCCTCCGATGCCGTTATTACAGGGTATTATTTTGGTTTGTGATAGAAAGGCATCAACATTATTTGACCCTAGGTCTACATATTCGTACGTGTCCACCTATTTTGCACCGTACTTGTTTCAGCCTAGTGAACCACTGTGTGTTCCTGTTCATGTGTCTACACCAGTAGGCGATTCTATTATGGTTGATCGAGTTCATCGTTCATATATTGTAGTGATTGAGGGTCTTGAAACCCGTGCCAATTTATTGCTCCTAAGTATGGTGGACTTCGATATTATATTAGGCATGGACTGGCTATCTCCATATCATGCAATTTTAGATTGCCATGCCAAGACTGTGACTTTAGCTTTGCCGAATTTGCCTCGTATAAAGTGGAAAGGAATTTTAGGTCATACTAGTCACAATTTTATCTCTTATGTTAAGGCTCAGCGTATGGTTGGAAAGGGATGTTTGGCTTATTTAGCCTATGTCCGTGATTCCAGTGCTGAGGTTCCTTCTATTGACTTTGTGCCTGTGGTTCGCAAATTTCCTGAAGTATTTCCTTCAGACTTGCCAGGTATGCCGCTCGACAGGGACATTGATGTTAGCATTGACTTGGCTCCAGGCACTCAGCCAATTTCTATTTTCCCATACCGTATGGCTCCGCCAGAGTTAAAAGAAGTGAAGGAGCAGTTGCAAGATTTACTTGAAAAAGGTTTCATTAGACCCAGTGTTTCACCGTGGGGTGCACCGGTATTATCTGTAAAGAAGAAAGAAGGTTCGATGAGAATGTGCATTGACTATCGGCAGTTGAATAAGGTGACTATCAAAAATAAATATCAACTTTCGCAAATTGATGATTTATCTGACCAGCTTCAGGGTGCCAAGGTATTCTCGAAGATAGATTTGAGATCTGGCTATCACCAGCTAAAGATTAGGGCATCTGATGTCCCTAAGACAGCATTCCGCACTCGGTACGGACATTATGAATTTCTGGTCATGTCTTTTGGGTTGACAAATGCCCCAGTAGATTTTATGGAATTGATGAATCGGGTGTTTTGGCCTTATTTAGACTTATTTGTAATAGTCTTCATTGATTACATATTAATATATTCCCGCAGTCAGGAAGAGCATGCACAACATCTCAGAGTTGCCTTGCAAGACTCTGAAAAATAGCCAACTATATGCAAAATTTTCAAAATGTGAATTTTGGATAAGTTCAGTTGCATTCCTGGGTCATATTGTGACGGCAGCAGGTATTCAGGTTGATCCAAAGAAGATTGAGGCAGTCAAGAACTGGCCTAGACCGACATCAGCCACAGAAATTCAAAGTTTCTTGGGATTAGCGAGTTTTTATCGGTGATTCGTGGAGGGGTTTTCATCTATTGCAATCCCACTGACCAGATTGACACAGAAAGGTGTTCAATTTGAATGGTCAGATGAATGTGAGGCGAGCTTTCAAAAGCTCAAGACAACCTTGACCACAGCATCGGTAATGGTTTTACCCATAAGTACGAGACCTTATATTGTTTATTGTGATGCTTCCCGTATTGGGCTTGGTGCAGTGTTAATGCAAGATGGAAAGGTTATTGCCTATGCTTCAAGGCAGTTGAAGATTCATGAAAAGAACTATCCAGTGCATGATCTAGAATTGGCAGTGATTATTCACGCATTGAAGATCTGGAGGCATTATTTGTATGGTGTGGCATGTGAAGTATACAACGATCATAAGAGTCTTCAATATTTGTTTAAACAGAAAGAGTTGAATTTGAGGCAGAGAAGGTGGCTAGAATTGCTAAAAGATTATGATGTCACCATTTTATATCACCCGGGAAAAGCAAACGTGGTGGCCGACGCTTTGAGTAGGAAGTCAGCCAGTATGGGCAGTCTTGCTTATATTCCAGTCAATTAGAGGCTGCTTGCTTTGGATGTTCAATCCTTGGGCAACCAATTTGTGAGGTTGGATATTTCTGAGCCTAGTCGAGTACTAGCTTGCACGATCGCTCGTTCTTCATTATTGGAGTGTATCCACGATCAACAATATAATGATTCTTATTTATGTGACCTTAGAGACACGATTCAGTGAGGAGGTGCTAAATAGGTCACCTTAGATGCTGATAGGATTCTGAGGATGTAAGGGCGCATTTGTGTGCCAAATGTTGATGGGCTTAGAGAATTGATTCTAGAAGAATCTCACAGTTCGCTGTATTCTATTCATCCAGGAGCAGCAAAGATGAATCAAGATTTGCGGCAATATTATTGGTGGCGCAGAATGAAAAAGGATATTGTGGCATATCTGGCACGGTGTCTTAATTGCCAACAGGTTAAATATGAACATCGGAGACCTGGTGGTTTATTTCAGAGAATTGAACTTCCTGAATGGAAGTGGGAGCGAATCACGATGTTCTTCATTTCTGGACTTTCGATGACTCAGAATAAGTTTGATGCTGTTTGGGTGATTGTTGATAGGCTGACCAAGTTAGCTCATTTTATTCCAATTGCCACTACCTATTCATTTGAGAGGTTAGCTAGGATTTATATCAGGGAGATCGTTCGCCTTCATGGTGTGCCTATCTCTATTATTTCAGATCGAGGTGCACAGTTTACCTCACATTTCTGGAAGGCTGTTCAACAAGAGTTGGGCACGCAAATTCAGCTAAGTACAACCTATCATCCCCAGACGGATGGGAAGTCCGAGAGGACTATTCAGATACTGGAAGATATGCTTCGGGTGTGTGTTATTGATTTTGGAGGTTAGTGGGATCAATTCCTACCTTTGGCAGAGTTTGCTTATAATAATAGTTATCAATCAAGCATCCAGATGACTTCTTATGAAGCCCTATATGGTAGGCGGTGTCGTTCTCCGGTTGGATGGTTTGAACCGGGAGAAGCTCGGTTATTGGGCACGGAATTAGTTCAGGAGGCCTTAGATAAGGTCAAGATTATTCAAGATAGGCTTCGCACAGCTCAGTCTAGGCAAAAGAGCTATGCAGATCGCAAGGTTCGAGATATAGCTTTCATGGTTGGGGAGCAAGTATTGCTCCGAGTGTCGCCTATGAAGGGTGTGATGAGATTTCGAAAGAAGGACAAACTTAGCCCTAGGTTTATTGGCCCATTCGAGATTCTTGATCGTTAGGGGGAGGTGGCATATAAGCTTGCCTTGCCACCTAGCTTATCATATGTACATCCAGTGTTTCATGTGTCCATGCTCCGAAAATATCACGGCGGTCCATCGCATGTGTTAGATTTCAGCACTGTCCAATTGGACAAAGATCTATTCTATGAGGAGGAGCCGGTAGCAATTCTAGATCGGCAGGTTCGATAGTTGAGGTCAAAGAATTTTCTTTCTGAGCGAGTTCAGTGGAGGGGACAGCCTCCTAAGGCATCGACCTGGGAGTCCGAGTCTGACATGTGGAGCCGATATCCTCATTTATTCCATGACTCAGGTACTTCTTTCTTTTGTCCGTTCGAGGACGAACGGTTGTTTTAGGGGTGGAGAATGTGACGACCGAAAGGGTCATCACTTGTTTTCTTAATCATTTCGAGCTTCTGAGGTCTTCAAAACCTCATTTATAGTTGCCTCAATTTGCCTGCGCAGTCCAGGCGCGAAGCAGGAAAATTTTTATGTTGAAACATATGAAATATGTGGAAAATTTGAAGAATTTTGATATTAATATTGATATGGTTGACTTTGGTCAATATTTTTGGTAAACGGACCCGGACCCGTGACTTGACGGTCCTAGAAAATCCGTAGAAAAATATGGAACATGGGCGTATGCCTGGAATTGAAATCCGAGGTCTAGAACCCCGGTAAAAGAATTTTTCTGTTAAATTGTTTTCTGAAAATGTTGAAGGAAAATAAAACTGAAATTTGATTAAAAAGTAATGGTATTGGGCTCGTATTTTGGTTCTGACACCTGGTACATGTCATATATAATGGTTAAGTGCTTTCTGTAAAGTTTGGTTGAAAACGGACGTCGTTTGACGTGTTTCGGCCTTCAATTGGAAATTTTGGAAGTTATTAAATTTTGAAAGAATTCTTGAGTTTTAAGGCTCAATTCATGGATTTTGATGTTATTTTGGCGATTTGATCACGCGAGCTTGTTTGTATAATGTTTTTGAGTCAGTATACATGATTGGTTTGAATCCCCGAGTGCTTTGGTGAGTTTTGGATCGACATCGGGATGATTTTGAACTTAGAAAAATTGCAGCATGCATTTCTTCATCGAGTTCGTGTCCTGCTGGTCACGCTCACGATGAACATTTTATTCCTCCATCGCGATCGCGGAGGCCTTCTCGCGTTCGCATAGTGTAAATTGAAGCCAGCCATTTTTCTTCTACGCGTTCGCGTGGCTGAGCACGCGTTCACGTAGGCCAAAATAGAAGACCCCAAATTTTTCCCTTCGCGTTCGCGACTCGCCCCACCTGAACGCGATTTATGACATTTTTCCTTCATCGTGAACACGACCGGGGTGTCGCGAACACGATGAACAAACTTCAGCCTAGCGATTGTAAGTTCTGAAACAGAACAGAAACGGGATAAAAATCCCATCTCACAAAAACTCTCTTCTTCACAGCTCCTTGGGCGATTTTTGAGCAATTTTTCATCAAACTTCTTGGGTATGTGATTCTTGACTCGTTTTCTTCAGTTTCCATCAATATTATTTGAATTCCTAAGCCTAATTATGTGTAAATGGGTAGAAAAATTAGAGAATTGAGTATAGTAAGGGTTTTCAAAGAATTTACGATCTAAACCTCATTTTGGGGTCGAACTTAAGAAAAATTGTATATTTGAACTCATGGATCACTGGGTGAATTTATTTTGGTTCGAAACTCGAGTTTCGATAATGTGGGTTTGGGGTCGATTTTTACTATTTCGGGCAGAATGTTGTAAAAATTATATTTAGTCATATAAGCTCGTTTGTGAAGTAGAATTGATGATATTAAGTTAATTGTGTATAGATACGATTGGATTGGAGCCAAATTTGAAAGGAAAAGGCATTGCTACGGATTGAGTTGTTCGTAAACATTCGAGGTAAGTGTTAGTTTTATTCTAGTTTGAGGAAATAGGAACTGAGTTATGTATGAATTGTTGATTAAGAGTTATTGGTGTTATACCGGTAACAGTGATAAATTGTAGGTTTAATATCATTAATTGGCTTTATGTCGGTAAAATTACATATAAATTATTGATTAAGAGTTATTGGTGTTACACCGGTAACAGAGATATATCGTTGATTTACTGTCAATTATTGGTTTTACACCGGTAATATAAACATTGTTGAAGTGAAGATTATTGGTTTAATACCGGTAATACTTTTATACATTCACTGTTGATTAGAGATTATTGGCTTAATGCCGGTAATATACATTATTAAAGAATTGGGATCGTGTGGCGCGCCGACCACTTATATATTAATGAATTGGGATCGTGTGGCACGCCGACCACTTTCATATTGAAGAGTTGGGATCGTGTGGCGCGCCGACCACTCATATGACAAGAAATGGGATCGTATGGCACGCCGACCACAAAGTGATTTGAATCTTGGCATTGGCCATAGTTGCCGGTAGCCTATTGTTAAATTTGGGAGCAAGTGGTACGCCTACCACAAGATATGAAATGAAAAATGAATTGAGACATGAAAGTAAGATTTGTTCCATTGATCAGATTACTCTGGATATTGTGAGTTATTGACTGTTACTTCAGAGCAGATTCTTTAATTATAAACGTTGATAATGTTTTTCTACTGTTGCATATGTATATATGTATCTCAACTGTACAGGTTTATGTGGGTGACTGGTCCTAGCCTTGTCACTACTTCGCCGGGATAGGCCATGAACTTACCAGCACATAGGGTCGGTTGTGCTGATACTACTCTTTGCACTCTTTTTGCGCAGATACAGGTTACGGACAACAGCAACGGCAGTAGCACGATTGTGGACATTTCGACTACTAAGACTTCGAGGTAGCCTTGTAGGCGTCCGCAGGACCCGTTGTCTCCTCTATCTATGTATTTCATTCTGTTATCTCATGTATTCGTGATAAACAACATATATTTATTTCAGACGATTATGTGTATTATTCTTAGAAGTTCGCGAGTATTGTGACACCAGTCTTGTGTAGCGTATCATGTTTGGGTTTTCGGTATCATATTTGATAAAAATTGATTAAGTCTTCCGCTAAGTTTAATTATTCCGCTGTCATTACATGATTTTATTTAAAGTCTTAAGAAGAGATTGTAACTAATGAAAAATGTAGGTAACAGTTGGCTTGCCTAGCTTCCACTAGTAGGCGCCATAATGACTCTCGACGGTGGGAAATTCAGTTCATCACATGGGGCCTTGTGCCGATCTGTAGAATCTTAGGGAAGCATGTGGAGCCAATCAACCCTTATACCATGTTGAACACATACTCTCTGCCGTATTCATAGTTGTATAGCATGACATGAACCAGTACTAGATGTGTACTTTAAGTGAGAATACCTAAGGTTGAATACCATGTTCTAGCTGAGAGGGCCCGAGAGGCCGAGTCTATATTGACTGAGAGGGGTCGAGGACCCATTGTGAGGTATTGATATATATACCGGACCGCGCTGCACACCGCAGCAGTATATACATATACATGTATTATATCGGACTACACACCGCAATATTATATATAATATATATATATATATATGGATCAGACTGCACGCCGTAGTAATATATAAATATATGGATCTGACTGCACGTTGCAGTAATATATATGTGGATCGGACTGCATGCCGCAGTATTATAGCGCTTGGGCTGAAGGAGCCCTACGGAGTATGCACACACCCCCGGTGAGCGCGGTTATATGATTGGATCTTACTGGACGTCGCGGTATTATATATATATATATATATATATATATATATATATATATATATATATTAGATCGGGCTGCACAAAACTTTACATATATATATATATATATATATATATATATATATATATATGTATATATATATATATGTATATATATATATATATATATATATATATATATATATATATATATATATATATATATATATATATATATATATATATATATATATATATATATATATATATATATGATCGGGCTGCACGCCGCAGTAGTGTTGGATCAGTATGGGATAGTGTTAAACTGGAACTGGACATACCATTGTAGATATTGTCACACCTCCCATTTTACTACTCCCTCGGCTTTGTACCGATCCACTTGGAAAGATACATAGGGTATACTTCAGTGTTCAAATACCCGAGAAGGATATAACAACAAAGAGGAAGGAGTTTTTTCACATAAAGGACAATCGGTTCGGGGTGCTTATTTAATTTTCAGAGTCGCCACTTGGGAAGATAATGGTGTCCCAAGTCACCGATTAATCCCGAATCCGAGGAAATTGACTCTGTTATTACAGTCCGCGAAACAGAAACCTGGGTAAGGAACTCTGTTTTCCCGGGAGAAGGTCTTAGGCATTCCCGAATTCCGTGGTTTTAGTATGGTCGCTCAACCGTCGTTCTCAATCTCATTTGACTTGTCATAATTTTTAAACAATATGTATGTGTTTTCACTTTTAATATTATTAACAATTACGACATTGCGAAAACGTACTTTGAGTCACACCGCAACCAGTACGCCTGTGATCTTTAGTACATTTCGGTTTCGCCGGGATTTGGGATTTGAGTCGTACCAAGTGCACACTCGTATTTAAGGAAAGTATATTAAACTGTGCCTAATAATGTCTAGCGGCTTTTATGTTTTTTGGGAGAAGCTATGAAATTTACCATTAGCTTTCCCGAATCTATTTACATCTTCTTACTTCATCACTAAAGGGGGCCCCACTATTTAGTGTTCTTGTGAGGCTCATCCCGATTAAATTTTATAGTCCAATCCTATTGTTTCACTATATTTTTCTATTCTGGTTTTTCCTTAGTTGTTTATAATCCATTATAATTTCGAAATAGGACCCAGGCCATTGTCATTTTCATTATTGTGCCTGGGCCTCTGCACCCATACTTAATAGGCTACTGGATCTGTCCGGGTCTCAGCGACCCAAACTGCCTTCAGGCTTTTGTTCAACAGCCCATTCCGCTTCATACTATAGTTCAGGCCTGCGTTGCATATTAGGCCCAAACCGAATTGAAATGACAATTACAAAAGTAAAAATGAAGAATTCATAGTAAAGCAAACATACAGAATTAAGAATGAAATCAAATTACTCTTTATTTATCAGAAGAGAAAATTATTGTACAAGATGATCAATGTTAATTCTAGATAACAACCAGCTGGTGTATATGAGAGCCAACTACCTTTTACCCTTTTTGTTTTCTGTTAAATGACTTATACCAATATTGAAATTACTTAACTATGAAATTATGGGAAAAGCAGCTTCACTATGTAAAGCATTATTTAAGTTAAACAGTTCAATTACTTACTATGATAACCTGATTATCTAAGGCTAACTGATTTAATGACATATGCACAATTACATTACTGATTTTTACTATGACTTTAGCTCATCCAGTGTCACAGACCCAGTTGCAAATGAATTATTGTTTCTTCTAACTGTTTATATCTAGATACTGATTCACAAATCTGATTAACTATGTGAGTGTTTTTATGTTACTGCTGTGAGAGTTATCATTATCGATTCATACTATGGTTACTTAGCTTGTTTTAAGAGTTTTTCCTACTTAACTAGGTAATATACTATTTACGATTACACTATTGCTATCATACTAGCTATTACATTGTTTTTGTTTGACTTCCTACTAATACATACCATACTACATTAACAAATTACAGATCTAGACTATACTAGACTACTAATTAAAAATAAGACAAAAATACAGAATAACAGTGATGAGTTTAAACTTGAACTTCATTTCATCAAAAACTTCAGTATTACATTGCTGCAAACATAGTACGTACCTGATTCAGCAAAAGGAGATCGATGAGTTCTAGGGAAATAGAAGTAAGCACAACAACAGACTCAACAGGCAAGAGCAACAGTGTAGGATTGAATTCCAAACGAGTAAAACACCACAGTAATCAACAAATAAGAAACCCATCAGCAAAAACGAGCAGAAATTCCCACAAATACACAACTTCAACAGAAATTCCCACTCGAAAATTGCAGAAAACTATTTGCTATTGTTAGTGTATTTCACTCTGAATGTTTCTATGTGAAAAACCAGCCCTTAATCAGTCTTAGAAGAGGGTATTTATAGGTGAAGATAGGCAGAATTTTTTGGGGGGAAAGAATAGGGATTAATACCATTTCTCGCCCTTTTAGACTTACTAAATCTACATTTTTCACCCCAAATCAGTTACAAGATTCCTTCCAGCATGTGATGGAAGGTTCTTTTTTATTCTATTTTTAAGTTATCACTAAAGAATCCCTACTTGTTATTGATTTGTACTGATTTTCCTTTTTAGTGAGACCATTATACCCTTAAATCTTTGCAAAATTGCATAAATCAGGAGCAAAAATGTCTCCTATATCCCTATATGCTCTATTTAATCTACCATTTTACCATTTTAAGTTCCCTATATGCCCTTAAGGACAAAGCAGAATTACCTGACCTACCTAGTTCAGGTTTTTAGTTTTTTTGTTCTTATTTAACTGATGGCCAGTTTTTGTATTAGTATTTAAGGACTGGCCACATCAGACGTGATAACTTATTTCAATTTTAACCAATTTGTTTCATTATCTGTTAATTAAACTAGTTTGCAGGACTAGCCTATTTTATTGTCCTATTAAACTATTTAAGATTTGGTCAGTCTCAAGTTTAGACTTAGCTTTTTGCAATTGAAGCCCATTACTGAACACAGGCCTGGCTAAGACCTTTGCAGGTCTAGCCACCTGTGATTCATGGCTTAATTAGGGCCTTGGTAAGTCTAAATATTCAGACTTAACCAATTATTACACAACGAGTCCATTCAATTGTTTGGCCAGTGTGAAAGACCTTACAGAGTAAGTCAATTGCAAAATTGACCACTCTTGGTAACTTATTAAACTTATAACCTATTTTTTGATTTTCAATTTTAGCCCTATTCTACTACATGTTTTTCAGAAATAACCACCTATGAATCTTAGTTCTACTGCAGCTATAACTAAATCCCCTAAGCCTGATGGGCATTAACAATGCTCATACTAACGCAAAGACATTAGCAACTTAGCCATTTCAACAGATAATTGCACACATCGCCAAAATGAAACCAAACTTGTTCATCAACTAATCAAAACTCAGAGAAGAAGTTGGAT
Organism: Nicotiana noctiflora; assembly: GCA_032618575.1. NCBI lineage: Eukaryota > Viridiplantae > Streptophyta > Magnoliopsida > Solanales > Solanaceae > Nicotiana > Nicotiana noctiflora. The sequence goes on from JASVEL010007491.1 coordinate 200,834, forward strand.
AATGTTGAATCTCAATCAATTAGACTTACAAAATCAGTGTCAATTAAACATTAAGCAGGTACAATCATTTTTATGTTGAATGAATCATTGAAAAACCCAAAACACACTTAAAGTTCATTGATATAGACACATAAGGACCAAATCCAACAAAGCAGTAATTGGGACATGATCTACCCAGACAAAAGAACAAACAAACTAACACGACATAGATCTAACAGAGTAAACAAAAATGATAATAATCAAAACCACTAAATCTAAACTTTCCAAAGACTAACCCTAATCTAACACATGCGGATGATAGATAAGATGAGGAAGAACAAATTCTTTAAACAGAAAAACATGGAGAATAAACTGAGAAAATCCCTAGTCTAAAACAAGAAACCAAATATTTGAAGATAAACAAAAATGAAGAAGAACAGATCCTTAAATAGGAAAAGCAATGGGGAACAAACTGAGAAAATGCCTAATCTAAAACATGCAATCATTTGAAGATAAACAAAAAGTAAAGAAGAACAAATCTTTAAACAGGAAAACAGACAAACGAGAACTTTCCAAAGAATAAAAACCCTAGTTTTATTCGACTATCTTTATCAGGAGAAGCATGTTAAACACACAGAAGGAAAAATACAAAACAAAACAAGAAAAAATAATAAAAAGAGCAAGCAAAGGTGATGGGAAACTTAGCTTGCAAGGCCTGTCCCCTAAGCTTTATGTTTCCCTTCTCTTGTTCTTTTTTTTTTTTAGTCTTTCTTTTCTTTCTCTTTAATTTTCTTTTTTCTGACTTTTTTTTATCAGACTTCAAGATAAAGTCTTTGGGGGGGTTTTTTGGTTAGAGAGGGGTATTCAGAAAGGGAAAAGTGAGAGCTTGGGGTGGGTTTTGAGTTTGCCGAAATTAGGGTTCCGGCGACTTTTTTTTTAAGATTCGAACAGTTAGGGTGAGATTCGAGGGTAGTGGCTTATGTGGGGTGATAGATCAAGAGATGGTGGTTCTTTGGTGTTAAGCTGGAGGCTGTTCTCATAAGTTTGGTCACCGGAGATGAACTCCGATGACCGGAGTTTAAAGAAAAAGGGGAGTTCTTGGGGTTTCAAGGGTTTTGGTTATGGCTTGAAACATAGAAGAAGATGAAAAAAGAAGAAAGAGGCGGGGAGTGGCCGGAGACTTCCATAGGAGACGATAGTCTCCATGGCCGGCGAGGATGAAGGTGATGAGGGGAAAGGGTTAAAGGCGGCTAGGGTTAGTGGAGTTGTATGTAATGGCCGGTCTCAACGAGACAGGGGCCTTATATACTCGGAGCCTTCGATAATCCCTTGGCCGTTGGATCTCTGATGATCAATGGTCAAGATTGGCCATCACTCAAACGACAACGTCTTGATACAAAATGAGAGGCCAACCTTCAACCGTTAGATCATAGGCTTTGCGCGGCTGGGATTTGATCTCAAAAATTAATAACTAATTAATAATCACTTAATTCTCTCCGTCGTTAGATTTGTCAAACAGGCTGCTGAGATTGACTAGCCTTGGATCAGACGGGCCATTCCTTTAGGGCCAATGCATATGTGCTAACATTTCATAATTAAATTGGCCCAATATTATTGTATTTTTGTATTTTTTGGTATTTTAATTATTTTGAGATAATTTCTTCTTGTATTTTCATTTTTTCATTTTAGTATTATCTAAATTAATTAATTTCCTACCTTCACTAATTTTTAACATTTTTTGGCAATTTTCTACTATTTGTCCTATAATTTCCGCTATTAGAGCTATTGTTTTTGTTGATTTTCTTTTCTTTTTAAAACTAATTAATTAAAAAAGCAAGTATTTCTCCTATTTTTTAATTTTCTAATTATTCAAATACTTACAATGTATCTAATTTCAAACAAATCATGTAATTACACTCAAAAATCTTATTTATTTTAATTTTGGAATTTATTTGCTTAGTGAAAAAATCACGTGCTCACAGCTGCCCCTCTTTGCTCGAGAACACGAAGAGATTCAGTGCAAAGACAAGTGAGAAGCAATGAGATTTTGGCACATTGGCATATTCCGTGAAAGTATTTTTGAAAATCTTTTGA
>JASVEL010007492.1:0-52549 GCA_032618575.1 Nicotiana noctiflora
ATACACATGTATTGTTGGAAGGGAGGTGGTTGGGATGCGGGGTCTGTCACATTGTAGACAGATCGCCGCAGAGAGCAGAGAGGAGAGAGGAGGCGGGTGAGGCCTCGTGAGTATGCCTGGCAGTTAAGCAGTGGTGCTCCTGTCTAGGGGCCAACTGTCAGCACAGCAGAGGTCGTGCCTTCAGATCTCCATCAGCCAGGACGCGCAGAGTCCAGTGGGGTCTCATCTGATCGTGGCACGGTGGCGCTGGCAGGGCTGGCTCAGGTAAATGTCAGCAGTGGGCCGTTGCGCAGCAGAGTCAGGCCCGCAACTGAGTGCTCTTCCAGCTCGGAGCTCTGCTCCTGTTTCCTCAGCACAGGATTCATGAGTAGCGAGGGGTCCTCAGCAGCCCCTTCTTCCATCTTCAGGCCGTTGTTTTGAGTGCGGTGATTTGGGCCATATCAGGAGAGAGTGTCCTCGGTGGCTTCGTAAGAGGTCACAGCGGAGGGATCAGCCTTCGTCTTCTACTCCTGTTTCTTCAGCGCCAGCACAGTCGGCTAGGACTGGTGGCCAGGTATCCAGAGGTCGCCCCAGAGGCGAGGATCGTACTGGTGGAGGCCAGGCTCGTTTCTATGCTCTTCCGGACAGGAAGGATGCTAGTGCCTCAGATGCGGTCATTTCAGGTATTATCTCAGTCTGCCATAGGGATGCTTCTGTCTTATTTGATCCCGGATCCACCTATTCTTATGTCTCTACTTACTTTGCACATCATTTGGGTATGACCCGTGGTATTCTTGCTTTGCCCGTACATGTGTCCACCCCGGTGGGGGATACTGTTGTTGTGGATCAGGTATATCGATCCTGTATTATTACTATTGGGGGTCCGGAGACCCGAGTTGATTTATTACTACCGGGCATGGTAGATTTCGATGTAATTCTAGGCATGGATTGGCTATCTCCTTACCATGCGATTCTGGACTGTCATGCCAAGACAGTCACACTAGCTATTCCAGGTAATCCGCGGATCGAGTGGCGTGGCTTGACTGATTATGTGTCCGACAGGGTGATTTCTTATATAAAGGCTCAACGAATGATTGGCAAGGGTTGTTTGTCTTATTTGGCCTTCATTAGAAATGTTGAGGCCGAGACACCCAGTCTTGATTCGGTCCCCATTGTGAGGGAGTTTCCGGATGTATTTCCAGCAGACCTGCCATGCATGCCGCCTGATAGAGATATTGATTTTGGTATTGATTTGGTGCCGGGCACTCAGCCCATTTCTATTCCTCCTTATCGTATGGCACCAGCAGAGTTAAAAGAATTGAAGGAACAGCTTCAGGAACTCTTAGATAAGGGTTTCATTCGTCCGAGTGTGTCACCTTGGGGTGCACCGGTGTTGTTCGTAAAGAAGAAAGATGGCACAATGAGAATGTGCATTGATTACAGGCAGCTGAACAAGGTAACAGTGAAGAATAAATACCCATTGCCTCGTATTGAGGACCTATTTGATCAGCTACAGGGAGCTAGTGTATTTTCTAAGATTGATCTTCGATCGGGCTATCATCAGTTGAAGATCCAGGGACTCAGATATATTGAAGACAGCGTTCAGGACGCGATATGGGCACTACGAGTTCCTGGTGATGTCTTTCGGGTTGACTAATGCCCCAGCAGCATTCATGCACTTGATGAATAGTGTATTTCGGCCGTACCTTGATTCTTTTGTGATTGTGTTTATTGATGATATCCTGGTATATTCACGCAGCCAGGAGGAGCATGCACAGCATTTGAGAGTGGCATTGCAGAGGTTGAGGGAAGAGAAGCTTTATGCAAAATTCTCTAAGTGTGAGTTCTGGCTTGATACTGTGGGTTTTCTGGGACATATAGTGTCCAGTGATGGTATTAGGGTTGATCCTCAGAAGGTCGAGGCAGTGCAGAATTGGCCCAGACCTTCTTCAGCTACAGAGATTCGTAGTTTTCTCGGTTTGGCAGGTTATTACCGCCGGTTTGTTCAGGATTTCTCATCTATTGCTTCACCGTTGACTAAGTTGACACAGAAGAATGCTCCATTTGTGTGGTCTGATGAATGTGAAGAGAGCTTTCAGAAGCTCAAGAAGGCTTTGACCACAGCTCCAGTACTTGTGTTACCATCGGCCTCACGGTCATATACGGTGTATTGTGATGCTTCCAGAGTTGGACTCGGTTGTGTGTTGATGCAGGAGGGTAGAGTTATTGCATATGCTTCTCGTCAGCTGAAGCCCCACGAGAAGAACTACCCTGTTCATGATTTGGAGTTAGCTGCTATTGTTCATGCCTTGAAGATTTGGAGGCATTATCTATATGGTGTATCTTGTGAGGTATATACAGACCACCGCAGCCTTCAGAATTTGTTTAAGCAAAAAGATCTAAATTTAAGGCAGCGGAGATGGCTTGAATTGCTTAAAGACTATGATATTACTATCTTGTATCATCCCGGGAAAGCCAATGTAGTGGCTGATGCATTGAGCCGGAAGGCTATTAGTATGGGCAGTTTGGCGTATATTCCAGTTGGGGAGAGACCCCTAGCAGTTGATGTTCAGGCGTTAGCTAATCAGATGGTAAGGCTGGATATTTCCTGAGCCCAGTCGGGTGATGGCTTGTGTAGTAGCTCGTTCTTCTTTATATGATCGTATTCGAGAGCGCCAGTATGATGATCCACACTTACTTGTCCTTAAGGACAGAGTTCAGCATGATGATGCTAGAGATGTCACTATTGATAGTGATGGTGTATTGCGGATGCAGGGCCGAATATGCGTGCCCAATGTCGATGGCCTTCGTGAGTTGATATTGGAGGAGGCCCACAGCTCGCGGTATTCTATTCATCCAGGAGCTGCGAAGATGTATCAGGATTTGAAGCAGCATTACTGGTGGAGAAAGATGAAGAAAGATATTGTGAGCCATGTGGCTCGGTGTCTAAATTGTCAGCAGGTCAAGTATGAGCATCGGAGACCTGGTGGTGTATTCCAGCGTATTGATATTCCGGAGTGGAAGTGGGAAAGAATAACTATGGACTTTGTTAGTGGACTCCTCGGACAGCGAGGAAGTTTGATTCAGTTTGGGTGGTGGTGGATAGGTTGACTAAGTCAGCTCACTTCATCCCAGTGTGTACTACTTATACCTCGGAGCGGTTGGCAGAGATATTCATCCGTGAGATAGTGAGATTGCATGGAGTTCCTATTTCCATTATATCAGACAGAGGTACCCAGTTCACATCTCAATTCTGGAGGACATTTCAGCGAGAGTTGGGTTCACAGGTAGAGCTGAGCACAGCATTTCATCCACAGACGGATGGGCGTCCGAGCGTACTATTCAGATATTGGAGGACATGTTGCGTGCTTGTGTCATTGATTTTGGTGGTTCATGGGCTGATTATTTGCCTTTGGCGGAGTTTGCTTACAATAATAGCTATCAGTCCAGCATTCAGATGGCACCGTATGAAGCTTTATATGGGAGGCGGTGTAGATCTCCAATCGGTTGGTTCGAGCCCGGCGAGGCTAGGTTGTTAGGGACAGAGTTAGTCCAAGATGCCTTAGATAAGGTGAAGGTGATTCAGGAGAGACTTCGCACAGCTCAGTCGCGTCGGAAGAGTTATGCAGACCGAAAGGTCCGAGATGTGTCTTATTCAGTAGGTGAAAAGGTGTTGCTGAAAGTTTCGCCTATGAAGGGTGTTATGAGGTTTGGAAAGAAAGAGAAATTGAGCCCAAGGTTTATTGGACCTTTTGAGGTGCTTAGGAAAGTTGGGGAGGTGGCTTATATGCTTGCTTTGCCACCCAGTTTGTCGGGGGTTCACCCGGTGTTCCATGTATCTATGCTCCGGAAGTATGTCGGAGACCCGTCTCATGTGTTGGACTTCAGCACGATACAGCTAGATGAGGATTTGACTTATGATGTGGAACCAGTAGCCATTTTGGGTCGACAGGTTCGTAAGCCGAGATCTAAGGACATAGCTTCAGTAAAAGTGCAGTGGAGAGGTTGTCCCGTGGAGGAAGCAACTTGGGAGACCGAGCAGGAGATGCAAAGCAGATATCCACACTTGTTTAATACTCCAGGTATGTTTCTTAACCCGCTCGCGGACGAGCGTTTGTTTAAGTTGGGGAGAATGTAACGACCCGGCCCGTCGTTACGGGAATTACCACCCCGTTACCTTACATTTTCATATGTTATGCTTTTAAAACAGTATTAGAGTATATCGGGTGAGTTAGAGGTGATTTGGATTGAAAATGAAACAAATAGCATGTTTGAGGAAAGCTTGAATATGAAAAGTCAACCAAGAGTTGACTATTGAGTTAGAGTGCTCGGAATCGGATTCTAATGATTCGACTAGTTCCGGGGGATCATTTATGACTTAGGAGAACAATCGGAATTGAATTCGGAGGTCCGGTGTAGTTTTAAGCTTGAATTGGCGAATGTTGAATTTTGGCGAAAACCGGATGGTAGGTGATATTTTGATCCGGGGTCGGAATGGAATTCCGACAATTTCTGTAGCTTCGTTATGTGATTTTGGATATGTCTGCAAATTTTCAGGTCATTCGGACATCGTTTGATCGGGTTTTGGATTGAATGTTAGTTTTGAAAGTTTTGAAGAAACTTAGGCTTGAATCCGTGGTTAATTGGTGATTTTGATGTTTAGTATGGTGTTTTTATGATTGGAACAAGTCCGTATCATGTTTTGGAGTATGTTGGTGGTTTTCGTTGGGGTCCCGGGGGCCTCGGGATGGATTCGGACCATCAACCGGGCAATTAGAACTTGGAAAAACTCTGCAGAAAACTGCAGGTTCTGCCCAGGTCCTCAAGCCTTCGCGTTCGCGTGACTGGTGTCGCGTTCGCGAAGGCCAAGGCTGGTTGTGCTTCGCGTTCGCGAGAGAAGGCGTCGCGTTCGCGTAGGGTCGGGATGTTGTGCTTCGCGTTCGCGGGAGGCCCATCGCGAACGCGTAGAGGAAATCCGAGTGGCTGGGAAGTTTGAACATCGCGAACGCGTGGGGTGCGTCGCGTCCGCGAAGGGTTGCAGGTTTTGAGCATCGCGAACGCGTGGCCAGCGTCGCGTTCGCGAAGGGTAAGGCAAGGCTGTTCATCGCGAACGCGTAGAGGGTCACGCGAACGCGATGAACAATGGGTTCCGGCAGTGAATAAAGATCCAGAAGCAGAGAGTTACGGGTTTTCAACCCAAAAACACACATTTGAGCCCTAGAGAGAAGAAAACTCGAGGAAATCACCGAGAAGTCATCGGGTATCGTTGGAGGTAAGATTCTTGACTCAAAAACATCAATTTATGGTAGTATTAACATCAATCTTCATGAAATTGGGTTGAAATCTTGAAGAAATGTGGCCTAAGTATTAAAAACGGGATTTTTGGATTTGGAGGGTCATTTGAACTCCGATTTCGATAAATTTTATATGCACGGACTCGTGGCGAGATAAGGATCGCATTGGTACTAATTTCGGAATTTTCCGAGCAGTGGGGCCCGGGGTCGGGTTTTACCAACTTAGTGTAATTTTGCGAATTTCATATAAATTGAAGTGGGTTATGATTCTTTGACCCGTAATTGATATAATTATTGTCATTTGACTAGATTCGACACACGAGGCATCGCAATTCAAAGGAAAAGGCATCGCGGACGATTCGACGACCGGCTAAAGGTGAGTAGTTTGTGTATATTGTAGCCCGAGGGTTCGAAACCCCGGCTTAGCACATTGTGACGCTAATAGGGCGTGGCTCGCACACCGTGGCAGGTGCGGGATTGACTGTGATTGGGGATTGAGACTTGGTCCATCCCAGGATATGAATAATATGTGTTAGTGTTGGAAATACACGGTATTTGCTATATTGTGGGCTGTAAGCCTTGTTTGGGGCCTTGTGCCGATCTGTAGCGTCCTTAGAGGACAATATTTATGTGATAGCTATAATTGCTTAAATCACCGATCTCAGTCCTGGAAATTGTAATCACACTTTTGAAATGCTAAGTCACCGGCTTTTGCAAAATTAATAAAGTTAAAGTACTTTTCATAAATTATGAATTGAGAACTGGAAATAAGGAAAAATGAATTGTTTTGTGACTTAATTGCTTATTGTGGACTGAGTGTGGGATCGGACTGCACGCCGCAGTAGTTGATATGAGGGTCGGGATGCACGCCGCAGCAGTATTGCGCTGGGCTGTAGGAGCCCCTCCGGAGTCTGTACACACCCCCAGTGAGCGCCGTCGACGTTAAACTGGATCGGGCTACACGCCGTAGCAGTTATGTGCATTGCATTGCATTTGTAATTGTTGGATTACTTTGTGGTAGCTATATGGAATTATTGTTGCTAGTTCGTAGGAGATTTGGACTGTAGTGTAGCTTCATTTTGTGGTATTTTGTGGATTTCTTACTGTCAGCTACATATATATATTTGTTACTCACTGAGTACTTAGTACTCACCCCTACTCCCTGCACCTTTTGTGTGCAGACTCAGGTACACAGGAGCAGTAGACGGACATCTCCAGCGTTTACATTGTCACATCGAGTTGCTGAGGTAGCTGCCTACGTTCGCAGAGCCTAGCTTCTCCTCTCATTCCAGTTGTTATTGTATATTTTGTATTCAGACTTGAGTACTTCTATATCGTACTCTCTATCTTCTGTTGGGTTGTTAGAGGCTCTAGACTTGTGACTCCGGATCTTTGGGAGTGTCAGTACTTTCGTTCAGTATTAATATTATTGGAGTTCTTAAACTCATTTATTCTTTTTGGGCTGTCCATTTGGGGACCGGTATTGTGTTATAATTAAATCGTTTGTTTGGCTGGCCTAGCTTGATTGTTGGGCGCCATCACGACTGGATTTGGGTCGTGACATTTATGACTTAGGAGAGCAATCGGAATCGAATTCGGAGGTCCGGTGTAGTTTTAGGCTTGAATTGGCTAAGGTTGAATTTTTGATGAAATTCGAACGGTAGGTGAGATTTTGATCCGGGATTCGGAATGGGATTCCGATAGTTGCAGTAGCTCCGTTAGGTGATTTTGGATATGTCTTCAAATTTTCAGGTCATTTAGACGTCGTTTGGTCGGTTTTTGATTGGATGTTGTTTTCGGAAGTTCTAGTTGAAACTTAGGCTTGCATTTTCCTTGATTTGATGGTTATCGTGTTTAAGGGTGTGTTTTTACTATTGGAACAAGTTTGTATCGTGTTTTGGAATAGGTTGGTGGTTGTCGTTGGGTCCCGGGGACCTCGGGATGAATCCTAGGGTCCAAACGGACCATTTTTGGCCAAAGGAGAGTGTTGGTTTGCTGTCATTAGTGCAACAGACATTTAATCTCTGCGATCGCACTAATGGGCATGCGATCGCATAGAGTACTGGAGAGGGCGAGAATTTTACCCTTCGCGATCGCATGGAGAGGGACGCGACCGCATAAGGTCAAGAGCAGAAGCAATGCGATCGTAGGAGGCACGATCGCGATCGCGTAGAGTAACCCAGTTGTCCATCGCGATCGCATGAGGGTTTACGCGATCGCGTAGAAGGAAAATATGGTCTGGGATTTTTGTGATACGCGATTGCATGAAGGAGTCGCGATCGCGTGAAGGGAGTCGGGATCGCATAGGGCAAATTAAATGCCTGGCAGAAACAGATATAAACCAAACCAGACGTGAGGGTTTCATTATTTACTCCGTTTTTGCACCACATTGAGAGCAGATTGATGGCTTTAAAGAGAGAAATCAATGGGGAAACATCAGAAGTAAGATTTTTGACTCAAAAACACAATTTTATGGTTGAATTAACATCAAACTTCATGAATTTGGGTAGAAATGGTGAAGAATTATGGCCTAGGTATTGAAAACGAAAGTTTGACTTTTGAAAGGCCGTTCGAACTCCGATTTCAATAAATTTTATATGCACGGACTCGTGGCGAGACGAGGATCGCGTTGGCACTAATTTTTGAATTTTTCGAGCAGCGGGCCCGGGGTCGGGTTTTACCAACTTGGTGTATTATCGCGTATTTCGTATAAATTGAATTGGGTTATGTTTCTTTAACCCGTATTTGATATAATTGTTGTGGTTTGACTAGATTTTATGCACGAGGCATAAAAATTCAAAAGGTAAAGGCATCGTGGACGAGTCTACATCCGGCTAGAGGTGAGCAGTTTGTGTATATGGTAGCCTGAGGGTTCGAAACCCCCGGCTTAGTACATTGTGACGCTAGTAGGGCGTGGCTCGTACCCCGTGGCAGGTGTGAAATTGATTGTGACTGGGGATTGAGACTTAGTCTATCCCAAATGAGTATAATATGATATTAGTGGTTGAAAAACATTGTGTTTGATATAATTGTGGGTTGTACGCCGTGTTTGGGGCCTTGTGCCGACCTGTAGTTTCCCTAGAGGATAGTTATATATGTGATAGCTATACTTGCTTTGCACTGATCTCAGTCCTGGTTTGAAATCACCGTATTGAAATGATAAGTCACCTATTTTTTTGGAAAAGTTAAATAAGAATTAAAGTATTTTCACAATAAATAAACTGGAACATGGAAATAAATAATTTGAGTTGTTGTGTGACTTATATGCTTGTTATGGACTGAGGATGGATCGGGATGCACGCCGCAGTGGTTGATATGAGGATCGGGCTGCACGCCGCAGCGATTTTGCGCTTGAGCTGTAGGAGCCCCTCCGGAGTCTGTACACACCCCAGTGAGTGCCGTTTACGTTAAATGGATCAGGCTACACGCCGTAGCGGTTATGTGTGTTGCATTGCATTCTTTGTCTGTGAATTACCTGTGATAGTGGTGATGTATTGTTGTTATTGCTAGTTCGTAGGAGGAATCGGACTGTAGTTTAGCTTCATTATGTGCTATTATGTGGATTTCTTACTTTCAGCTACTTGTATATATTTATTACTCACTGAGTACTTAGTACTCACCCCTACTCCCTGCACCTTTGTGTGCAGATTCAGGTACACAGGAGAGATAAACGAGCACTCCAGCTTTCATCAGTATTTATGCGAGTTGTTGAGGTAGCTGCCGGCATTCGCAGGACCTGGCTTCTCTTCTTATTCCAGTTTTCCTTCGTATATACATTATTCAGACTTGAGTATTTGGTTTAGATATTATTATCCGATCATGTTTAGAGGCTCTAGATTCGTAACCCTAGATCTTTGGGTGGTTATTCAGTTTAGCTTATTTGTTGATAATAATATCCATGTAATTGATTTGAGCTTCATTCTCGGGATGAGAGTGTGAATGGTCGGGCTTGCCTAGCAGTTGTGTTGGGCACCATCACGACCGGTATTGGGGTCGTGACAGATCTATAACACTTGCCTTACCGTTTCATTCAACAACTTTAATCTTTGTACGAATAAAACAGGACATAAGATCTCTAACAACAAATTGTGTAGGCTTTCAGTCATAATCCAGCTTTATTTTCATCCTGACATTTTGAGCTACATCATTTTAGCGACTACCATGATTTACTACAATTGTTTTTCGTATATTGTCCTTGACAAAATCCAGAACTACCCATGACAAGAGAAATGCAACTAAGTCTGAAATGTGTTTACCATTGTAAAAAGAATTCAAGACTTCCCCAATATTTTTTTTTTAGTTTCTTTCATGATTATTCTTGAATTTTATTTTCACGTCTGATCTTATTGTCTTAAGTTAGTACGATTTCACTTTTGTAGGATTTGATTTAATAGGTAAACACCAGCGTCTCTTTGGGCGCAAAAAAATTCAAAGCTCCTCAAATTACTCTTCCGCTTTGATCACCTTGCTCTTCTCACTGTTAAAATTCTGTTGCTTTGTCTTTATCCTTTTTTTTTACACAATTTTCTTTTTTCTTTTAATTTTACTTGCGATATTTTTAATCTTGGATGAAAGATTTAACTTTGTTCGTTTAACATTTTAAGCTAATTGGCGACATGTTGTTACACTCTGTTTTGGTTGTCCCGTTTCGCTCTTTTCATGGTTTAATTTTAACTTTGTTCTGTTTCAACTCTGCCAATCTGAAGGATCTTGTTTGGTTTGAGTCAAGTTGAGTCACTTCAGAAAAATACATGTTCATGTAAATTGGAACTTCAAAGGGAAGAAATCTCAAGTTGAAAGTTATGAAATTGGATGAATTGGTTGTAGAAATAGCATTTTGTAGCACTTGTTGTGGAGATCTACTTAATATGCATCGATGTTTACGACGTCGTTTAAGACTGATATTAATCCATTTCGAGGAATTCCTGGCACCCATATTCTGTCATAGGCATTGATTGCTATCCCCTGACACATCTTAGTCAAAAAGACTTCATCGGTAAGTGGGAGATCAATATTCCTCATCTTCAAAAGCTCGTGTCATTTTGTAACTAAAACATGATTCATATATAATTAGAAATGCAATTTTACCAAAGAGCCACACACTGAGACTCTTAAAGAGAACATATCTTGACGAATTTCATGAAGTAGGAAATAAAGTGCTGATGATTTTTGAGAAGTCAATAACCTGATTTTCCAATGTGTCACATTGGCTAAAAGCATTCATCCAAATGCTCCCTTATTTACTCTTCTATATCAATTACAAGTTTCTATAGAAATGTTTTAGGTTGATAAAAAAACCTTAACAACTAATGATAAAGTGCACTATATTAACATATGAAAAACTATTCAGATAAGTTCTTAAGTTCCTATACAGATAGAAAAAATCCCTTTTGAATCCTTATACGCGGCAATTTACCAGTTAATTTATCTATTCTCTTTTTCAAACTATAAAAGGTATATCTTTACTATATATTTGTTGCGTAAACTTTATAAAATACAGTAACAGTTACTTATTCCAGAAGTCATTAGTTCCAAACTGGAAAAACTTGTGTAGGTCATGCTACATTTGTATGTTTAAACACAAAATATGCATCATTTAACTGACCTTTTTTACTATCCTGCGTGAACATGTTACTTACAACATTGATTGAATTCTTGTCTTTTCGAATTGTGTCTGATATTTTTATATTTACATCCTCTTGTTTACTACTCTTGTTGACATTATTAGACTTATTTGTTTTATTAGGCAGTGTCACTTATTGCCCATTCATTTTACTGCAGTATGAGGCCTACTATCCTTACGATGTGGGAAGACTTCGCCGACATTGATGGGAGCATCCTCGCTGCTCAGATTGGTGAATATCCAATAATTGTAGCAAAACAAATTACGCGAGCTAACTATGGTGGTATGGAAAACATTACGCTTTTTTGGGATACTGGAAGAGGTCTGTTGTGCTTTCTTTACTAACATAATATGTCATATTGGATTATCATTGTCGACAAGGTATAACTCAGTTGTACTGATAAATCCACCATATCCTCAAGTTGGAAGACTTTTGAACTGGTATGGAATAAATATTGACATACTTGAATTATATGTTTTCTTAATTAATTCACGCAAAGTAAACATATGTGGGTTAAACTTAATAGTCCAGCATATAGAATTTCTTGCTGCACTACCGTGTTTCCCTTCTTCCCAACAAAAAGACCCATACTTTAGCATGCTATAAATTTAATATTTCTCTTTCAGTTAACTACAAGCTTATAACAACTTGCCATTTGTATATTTCAACTGAGATGATTTTGAACTAATTGCATCTCATTTTACAATATAAGTTTATAAGTTTAAAATCTTAGATATTATATGCAAATTTTCTCAACAACTGAACAACTCTTGGGGAAGTGTCACTTTTGCCTTATATTCAGTGACTATTTTGGTGATATATATAACATTGGTAAGAATAACCAGTTTTTGTATAAGCTTCAAATAATTACTATTACCCATTTGATTAGTTCTGAAATTGCACTGCACCACATTGGTTTTCGGAGTTAGTTGTACCATATGACAAATAAGTTGATACCGTTGGTCAATGTTGACTATATTTCTGCAATATTACTTTACTCCTCAAATAGAAACTACTACAGTGAACAAGGCTAATATTTTCTTATTTCTATTCTTACAACATGTCTTTACTATATGTCCATACACCACATCTTAATTATATGTTAGAGCTCTGGCCAGTTCAAAATTATGTTATATGCATTATTAATGTGGCCAACTAAAAGAAATATTTTTTTTAACTTTCTGATGATTTTCAGTATTGTTGTTGTAATCTGCACAACAATTTGTCACGGGAAGAACCAATTCCTATTATTTCCTATGTTTTTTAACTTTGTCAGCTGTCACAACTTCTTCATGCCATTTTAAATGTACCTCACATTTTGTTTTCATTGAAATGCCTCTATACATGTACAGGATTAAAGACAACCGACCAAGACTAATAAGATACAGTCAGCAAACATGGGTTGATTCTTCTCTAGTGCTTACAACATAACAAGACAATATTGTTTCAATTGGTGTTATCTAGTCACAACCTCATGTATGTTCATTTCACGCATGCTAATATGTGTACATATAAACAACTTTAGTATTTTTGCCCCCAACTAAATAAGGTACTTGCATTCTTCTCTTTCACAGATACAATTATTTTACGTGAAAGCTAAATTATCATTTCCGAGTGTCGATCAAGATTTCTATGAATTACTGTGTTCCCATTGCGGGCAATAGTACAGAACTCATTCACCGAAAATTATTCACTGTGCGAGCTACAAACAACGTGCGATGTTGACACCTAGGTATTGCGTCTTGGAGTTTAAACTTAATAAAATATATTTGTTATATATCTTCAAAGAAAGAAAGTTTCTTCAGTCATTGGCTTTATGAAAATCAAATAACAAAAATTAATTGCATATTAGGGCCCGTTTTGACGTTGTAATGACAAATGACAGTGGATCAACTGTTGCAACATTAATAGGTGAATTAGGAGAGAAATTTCTTGATATAACCGCCATGGATATCTGTGAAACATCAGCTAAGGTACGTTGTTTATAGCAACAGGAAAAACTTTTTCACAAGTATTGAAAGATTTTATTTTTATTGTAGTTTGTAATGTATCTTCTAAATGGTACATATTTCTATATATACAATTACCTTAACATATTATGTGCTTAAACACACAATATTTAAAACTTAACATATTGTGTACTTAAAACTTAACATATTCTATAGAAATCACATGTAACACTTAGAAGATACATTACAAACAACAATAAAAATAAAATATTTCAATACTTGTGAAAATGTTTTTCTTGTTGCTATCAACAACGTACCTTAGCTGATATTTCACAGATATCCGTGGCGGTCATATCAAGAAATTTCTCTCCTAATTCGCCTATTAATATTGCAACAGTTGATCCACTGTCATCTGTCATTACAACCTCAAAGCGGGCCCTAATATGCAATTAATTTTTGTTATTTGATTTTCATAAATCCAATGACTGAAGCAACTTTCTTTCTTTGAAGATATAGAACAAATATATTTTATTAAGTTTAAACTCCAAGACGCAATACCTAGGTGTCAACATCGCACGTTGTTTACAGCTCGCACAGTGAATAATTTTCGGTGAATTTGTTCTGTACTGTTGCCCGCAATGGGAACACAGTAATTCATAGAAATCTTGATCGACACTCGGAAATGATAATTTAACTTCCACGTAAAACAACTATATCTGTGAAAGAGAAGAATGCAAGTACATTATTTAGTTGGGGGCAAAAATACTAAAGTTGTTTATATGTACACATATTAGCATGCGTGAAATGCACATACATGAGGTTGTGACTGGATAGCACCAATTGGACCAATATTGTCTTGTTCTGTTGTAAGCACCAGAGACGAATCAACCCCAGTTTGCTGACTGTATCTCATTAGTCTTGGTCGGTTGTCTTTAATCCTATACATGTATAGAGGCATTTCAATGAAAACAAAATGTGAGGTACATTTAAAATGGCATGAAGAAGTTGTGACAGCTGACAAAGTTAAAAAACTAGGAAATAATAGGAATTGGTGTTTCCAGTGACAAATTGTTGTGCAGATTAAAACAACAATACTGAAAATCATCAAAAGTTAAAAAAAATATATTTCTTTTAGTTGGCCACAGTAATAATGCATATAACATAATTTTGAACTGGCCAGAGCTCTAACATATAATAAAATGTGGTGTATGGACATATAGTAAAGACATGTTGTAAGAATACAAATAAGAAAATATTAGCCTTGTTCACTGTAGTAGTTTCTGTTTGAGGAGTAAAGTAATATTGCAGAAATATAGTCAACATTGATTGGCGGTATCAACTTATTTGTCAGATGGTACAACAGCTAACTCCGAAAACCAATGTGGTGCAGTGCAATTTCAGAACTAATCAAATGGGTAATAGTAAATATTTGAGGCTTATAGAAGAACTGGTTATTCTTACCAATGTTATATATATTACCAAAATAGTCACTGAATATAAGGGCAAAGTGACACTTCCCCAAGAGTTGTTCAGTTGTTGAGAAATAATATCTAAGATTTTAAACTTATAAAGTTATATTGTAAAATGAGATGCAATGTAGTTCAAAATCATCTCAATTGAAATATACAGATGGCAAGTTGTTATAAGCTTGTAGTCAACTGAAAGAGAAATATTAAATTAATAGCATGCTAAAGTATGGGTCTTTTTGTTGGGAAGAAGGGAAACACGGTAGTGCAGCAAGAAATTCTATATGCTGGACTATTAAGTTTAACCACATATGCTTACTTTGCGTGAATTAATTAAGAAAACATATAACTCAAGTATGTCAATATTTATTCCATACCAGTTCAAAAGTCTTCCAACTTGAGGATATGGTGGATTTATCAGTATAACTGAGTTATACCTTGTCGACAATGATAATTCTATATGACATATTATGTTAGTAAAGAAAGCACAACAGACCTCTTCCAGTATCCCAAAAAAAAAGCATAATGTTTTCCATACCACCATAGCTAGCTCGCGTAATTCGTTTTGCTACAATTATTGGATATTCACCAATCTGGGCAGCGAGGATGCTCCCATCAGTGTCGGCGAAGTCTTCCCACATCATAAGGATAGTAGGCCTCATACTGCAGTAAAATGAATGGGCAATAAGTGACGCTGCCTAATAAAAAAAATAAGTCTAATAATGTCAGCAAGAGTAGTAAACAAGAGGATGTAAATGTAAAAATAGCAGACACAATTCGAAAAGACAAGAGTTCAAACAATGTTGTAAGTAACATGTTCACGCACGATAGTAACAAAGGTCATTTAAATGATGCATATTGTGTGTTTAAGCACACAATATGTTAATATGTTAATATACCAGTTTGGAACTAATGACTTCTGGAATAAGTAATTGGCACTGTATTTTATAAAGTTTACGCAACAAATATATAGTAAAAATATACCTTTTACAATTTGAAAAAGAGAACATATAAATTAACTGGTAAATTGCCGCGTATAAGGATTCAAAAGGGATTTTTTCTATCTGTATAGGAACTTAAGAACTTATCTAAATAGTTTTTCATATGTTAATATATTGCACTTTATCATTAGTTGTTAAGGTTTTTTTGTTAACCTAAAACATTTCTATAGAAACTTGTAATTGATATAGAAGAGTAAATAAGGGAGCATTTGGATGAATGCTTTTAGCCAATCTGACACATTGGAAAATCAGGTTATTGACTTCTCAAAAATCATCAGCACTTTATTTCCTACTTCATGAAATTCGTCAAGATATGTTCTCTTTAAGAGTCTCAGTATGTGGCTATTTGGTAGAATTGCATTTCTAATTAGTGGCTTATTATTTTTATTTGTTTTCTATAAACTTGCATACATCTAGTATGTGCTTTGTTATTATTCCTCTTGCATATCTTGGATTTTGGGATGTCTTAAATCTACTGAATGTTAAGTAGGTTATCTAAAATAATGAAGGTTTTCGTGTTCTGCATAGTGTAGTACACACTATTTAACTAATTTTGTGGTTATGATGTGCAGATATCCGGTTTAATGCACTCTGCATCTACTCAAAGGTGGCTTAATACTCGAAATAACTCGTATTATATATGAATCGTGTTTTAGTTACAAAGTGACACGAGCAGTAGAAGATGAGGAATATTGATCTCCCACTTACTGATGAAGTCTTTTTGTCTAAGATGTGTCAAGGGATATCAGTTAATGCCTATGACAGAATATGGGTGCTAGGAATTCCTGGAAATGGATCAATATCAGTCTTAAATGACGTCGTAAACATCGATACAACTTAAGTAGATCTCCACAACAAGTGCTACAAAATGCTATTTCTACAATCAATTCATCCAATTTCATAACTTTCAACTTGAGATTTCTTCCCTTTGAAGTTCCAATTTACATGAACGTGTATTTTTCTGAAGTGACTCAACTTGACTCAAACCAAACAAGATCCTTTAGATTGGCAGTTGAAACAGAAGAAAGTTAAAATTAAACCATGAAAAGAGCAAAACGGGACAACCAAAACAGAGAGTGTAACAATATGTCGCCAATTAACTTAAAATGTTAAACGAACAAAGTTAAATCTTTCATCCAAGATTCAAAACATCGCAAGTAAAATTAAACGAAAACAGAAAACTGTGTCAAAAAAAAGGATAAAGACAAAGCAACAGAATTTTAACAGTAAGAAGAGCAAGGTGATCAAAGCGGAAGAGTAATTTGAGGAGCTTTGAATTTTTTTGCGCCCAAAGAGACGCTGGTGTTTACCTATTAAATCAAATCCTAAAAAAGTGAAATCGTACTAACTTAAGACAATAAGATCAGACGTGAAAATAAAATTCAAGAATAATCATGAAAGAAACTAAAAAAAAAAGCAAATATTGGGGAAGTCTTGAATTCTTATTACAGTGGCAAACACATTCCAGACTTAGTTGCATTTCTTTTGTCGTGGGTAGTTTTGGATTTTGTCAAGGACAATATACCAAAAACAATTGTAGTAAATCACGGTAGTCACTGAAATGTTGTAGCTCAAAATGTCAGGAAGAAAATAAAGCTGGATTATGACTGAAAGCCTACACAATTTGTTGTTGGAGATCTTATGTCTTGTTTTATTCGTACAAAGATTAAAGTTGTTGAATGAAACGGTAAGGCAAGTGTTATAGATCAAACTGAACATGCAGTAAATGAGCCCGAAGAAATTTCTTCTTGGCAGCTTTAGTCGGAGAGGTGACGTTTGTGAGAAAATGGCTAAGATTATAATGTCATGACATTATAACTTCTTAATTGAAGGTTTCTGACCGAAGTAATAAACTGAATAAGACGGCATTGTAGCGAAATTTTTTTTATAAGTACTTGCGACGACAATAAAGTAAATAGAGTGGTAGCAGACTTACCTGGTGTCCATTACGACGACCTCACGACATTTGCTATTGTTAGCGCCAACATACTGTGACGACCCGGCCCGTCATCACGGGAATTACCACCCCGTTGTGTTGTAATTACATAATTCATGCTTTTATATCAGTGTTAGAGTCTATCGGGGGTGTTAGGAGTGAATTGGATTGGAATTGAGGCATATAGCCTTTT
Source organism: Nicotiana noctiflora (assembly GCA_032618575.1). NCBI lineage: Eukaryota > Viridiplantae > Streptophyta > Magnoliopsida > Solanales > Solanaceae > Nicotiana > Nicotiana noctiflora. The sequence goes on from JASVEL010007492.1 coordinate 17,443, forward strand.
GAAGGAAACTCGAATAAGGAAAGTCAACACGGAGTTGACTATTTGGTTAGAGAGCTCGGAATCGAATTCTAATGATTCGGTTAGTTCCGGGAGGTGATTTGCAACTTAGGGGAGCGATCGGAATTGAATTTGGAGGCCCGGTGTAGAAATAGGCTTGAATTGGCTAAGGTTGAATTTTGGCGAAATCCGAACGGTAGGTGAGATTTTGATCCGGGGGTCGGAATGGAATTCCGACAGTTGCAGTAGCTCCGTTAGGTGATTTTGGATGTGCCTGCAAAATTTCAGGTCATTCGGACATCGTTTAGTCGGGTTTTTGATTGATTGTGTAATTCGGAATGTTTTAAGGAATTTAGGCTTGAATTCGATGTGAATTATGGGTTTTGATGTTATTAGACGTGTTTTGAGGATTGGAGCAAGTTCGAATAAGGTATTAAGATGTGTTGGTGTGTTTGGATAAGGTCCCGGGGGGCCTCGGGGTGTTTTCGGATGGCTAAACGGGAGAAAATGTGGAAAATTGCAGACTTGTGTTCTGGTTCTGTTGTTTTCGCTCCTGCGGAAATGGGGGCGCAGGAGCGAGTCCGCAGAAGCGGACGACAAGGCGCAGAAGCGGAGGAGACCGCTGAAGCGGAGCTTGGCTCGCAGGGGCGGCTTCGCTGGTGCGAGAGGGATATCGCAGAAGCGGTCTGGAGGCTTGATGGAGAAGACCGCAGAAGCGGATTGGGGATCGCATACGCGAGTCCGCAGGAGCGGACTCTTGATCGCAGAGGCGGAAAGGACCGTAGGGGCGGAAGAATTTCCGCAGAAGCGGACCCGCAGAAGCGGTCCGTGTATCGCAGGAGCGGAAATGGCCAAATAGGCTTGGGTTCGTAGAAGCGACCAATTGGTCGCAGAAGCGGTTCCGCAGGGGCGGAAAATGGTCCGCATAAGCGAAAATCGCAGTGAATTAATTGTATCAGAAGTTAGAAAATTTCAGAAATATTTCACACATTTGGGTCTCGGCTTAAGGAGGCGATTTGGGCGATTTTGAAGAGAAACTCAAGGGAAATCATCAGGTAATCAACTATGGACTCAAACTACGATTAGTATTGATAATATTATGCTATTATATCATGAAAATGGAGGGATTTGGCGTGATTCATGGAAGATTTAACCCTAGGCTTGAACTTTAGAAAATCAAGGTTTTGAATGGGCAAATAGAGTCCGAATTTGGTAAATTTGATATGCCTAGACTCGTATTGAGACAAGGGTTCCGAATATATAACTTTTATAATTTTTCGAGAAGCGCACCAAAAGTCGGGTTTTGGCAACTTGTGGGTTTTGGTATAAATTGGGTTATTTCGAATGAATTTCGTGAAATTAGCATATATTGATGCATTCTCTATGATTGTGAGCAGATTTGGCACCCTAGGAGATTGATTTGCGAGGCAAGCGCAAGGCGGATTGAAGCTTCTACCGGTTCGAGGTGAGCGGTAGTAGTAAACAATGTACTGAGGGTTTGAAACCCCGTACTAGCACTTCACAGTGCTATATTGAGATGAGACACGCGTTCTATGACGGGCGTGATGACATTATGATTGGGGGTTCGGACTTAGTCCTTCCCGACTAATAGAATACTGTGTTGTATGACTGCTAATGAGATTATAACTGTACGATTGGGCTAATAGCCACGTTTTGGGCCTTGTGTCGATCCGTAGAGCATTAGGGAACCTATAGAGCTAGGTGACCCTTATATCATGTTGGAAACATACACTCAGCCGTAGCTCTAGCTGTATAGCATAATATGAGCCCGTACTAGATGTGTACATCGAGAGAGATTATCTAGGGTGGAATTCCCTGTTCTAGCTGAGTGGGCCTGAAAGGCCAAGTCTATATTGACTGAGACAGGGTCAAGGACCCACTGTGATATATTATATTGGGCCTGAGAGGCCAAATATATACTGACTGGAATAGGGTCGAGGACCCATTATGAGGTAATATACATATATACCTATATTGGACCGGGCTGCATACCGCAGCAGTATATATATTGGATCGGACTGCACGCCGCAGTAATATACATGTAATATACATGTGGGACGGACTGCATGGGGTGGTAATTCCCGTAACGACAGGCCGGGTCGTTACACATTCTCAGTGAGCACTGGTGTATATTATGGGATCGTGTTGCGCGCCGCAGCAGTATAAATATATATACATATATATATTGGATCGGACCGCACGCCGCAGTAATACATGTGTGGATCGGGCTGCACGCCGCAGTATAATAATGCTCGGGCCTAGGGAGCCCATCCGAAGTCTGTATACACCCCTAGGGAGCCCCTCCGAAGTCTGTATACACCCCCAGTGAGCGCCGTCGACGTTAAATGGAGCGGGTTGCGCGCCGCAGCGGTATATGTATTGGAGCGGGCTGCACGCCGAAGCATTATACTTAATCATATCCTATTATCTACTTAAATACTTATACATTATAGACATAGGTATGTGTCTTTATATGTTGAGATGGCCGTACACCGTAGGGTACGAGTGAGGGTTGGATCAGTGTAGAATCTTGTAGAGATAAACGTGGATTGGAGATCAGAGTACTACCATAGTGATGACGTACCTGTAAGGGTTGCCTTAGAACTTGCTAAGTGATAGCACAGGAGTTCTTACCTTCAGTTATTATTTATTATTGTTACTCACCGAGTTGAAATATACTCACCCTACTCCCCTGCACTCTTTCTGCAGATATACAGGTTCAGGAGGGCAGTTGAGCTATCGCAACTGCTTTATTATCCCCATTCTATGGAGACTTCGAGGTAGTTGCTGACGTCCACAGTACCTGACCTCTTTCTTTTTATCATTTTGTTATCTCCTATTTGCCTAGACTTGGTTGTATTAGGATGCTATTCTGTAGAGGCTCAGTCTCGTGACACCACGATATGGTTGGGACCGTATTTTGTATGTTTTACATTTCGTTTATCACCTGATATGATCATTTACTGTTTAAGTTTAATTTGATTAATAACTGGCTGTTTTAAGGGATGATATGGTCGGGCTTGCCTAGCATTGTGTTGGGCGCCATCACGACCAGGGTTTGGGTCGTGACAAGTTATGTGTGTTGCATTGCATTCTTTGTCTGTGAATTACCTGTGATAGTGGTGATGTATTGTTGTTGTTGCTAGTTCGTAGGAGGAATCGGACTGTAGTTTAGCTTCATTATGTGCTATTATGTGGATTTCTTACTTTCAGCTACTTGTATATATTTATTACTCACTAAGTACTTAGTACGCACCCCTACTCCCTGCACCTTTGTGTGCAGATTCAGGTACACAGGAGAGATAAACGAGCACTCCAGCTTTTATCAGTGTTTATCCGAGTTGCTGAGGTAGCTGCCGGCGTTCGCAGGACCTGGCTTCTCTTCTTATTCCAGTTTTCCTTTGTACATACATTATTCAGACTTGAGTATTTGGTTTAGATATTATTATCCGATCATGTTTAGAGGCTCTAGATTCGTAACCCTAGATCTTTGGGTGGTTATTCAGTTTAGCTTATTTGTTGATAATAATATCCATGTAATTGATTTGAGCTTCATTCTCGGGATGAGAGTGTGAATGGTCGGGCTTGCCTAGCAGTTGTGTTGGGCACCATCACGACCGGTATTGGGGTCGTGACAGATCTATAACACTTGCCTTACCGTTTCATTCAACAACTTTAATCTTTGTACGAATAAAACAGGACATAAGATCTCTAACAACAAATTGTGTAGGCTTTCAGTCATAATCCAGCTTTATTTTCATCCTGACATTTTGAGCTACATCATTTTAGCGACTACCATGATTTACTACAATTGTTTTTCGTATATTGTCCTTGACAAAATCCAGAACTACCCATGACAAGAGAAATGCAACTAAGTCTGAAATGTGTTTACCATTGTAAAAAGAATTCAAGACTTCCCCAATATTTTTTTTTTAGTTTCTTTCATGATTATTCTTGAATTTTATTTTCACGTCTGATCTTATTGTCTTAAGTTAGTACGATTTCACTTTTGTAGGATTTGATTTAATAGGTAAACACCAGCGTCTCTTTGGGCGCAAAAAAATTCAAAGCTCCTCAAATTACTCTTCCGCTTTGATCACCTTGCTCTTCTCACTGTTAAAATTCTGTTGCTTTGTCTTTATCCTTTTTTTTTACACAATTTTCTTTTTTCTTTTAATTTTACTTGCGATATTTTTAATCTTGGATGAAAGATTTAACTTTGTTCGTTTAACATTTTAAGCTAATTGGCGACATGTTGTTACACTCTGTTTTGGTTGTCCCGTTTCGCTCTTTTCATGGTTTAATAACTTTGTTCTGTTTCAACTCTGCCAATCTGAAGGATCTTGTTTGGTTTGAGTCAAGTTGAGTCACTTCAGAAAAATACATGTTCATGTAAATTGGAACTTCAAAGGGAAGAAATCTCAAGTTGAAAGTTATGAAATTGGATGAATTGGTTGTAGAAATAGCATTTTGTAGCACTTGTTGTGGAGATCTACTTAATATGCATCGATGTTTACGACGTCGTTTAAGACTGATATTAATCCATTTCGAGGAATTCCTGGCACCCATATTCTGTCATAGGCATTGATTGCTATCCCCTGACACATCTTAGTCAAAAAGACTTCATCGGTAAGTGGGAGATCAATATTCCTCATCTTCAAAAGCTCGTGTCATTTTGTAACTAAAACATGATTCATATATAATTAGAAATGCAATTTTACCAAAGAGCCACACACTGAGACTCTTAAAGAGAACATAACTTGACGAATTTCATGAAGTAGGAAATAAAGTGCTGATGATTTTTGAGAAGTCAATAACCTGATTTTCCAATGTGTCACATTGGCTAAAAGCATTCATCCAAATGCTCCCTTATTTACTCTTCTATATCAATTACAAGTTTCTACAGAAATGTTTTAGGTTGATAAAAAAACCTTAACAACTAATGATAAAGTGCACTATATTAACATATGAAAAACTATTCAGATAAGTTCTTAAGTTCCTATACAGATAGAAAAAATCCCTTTTGAATCCTTATACGCGGCAATTTACCAGTTAATTTATCTATTCTCTTTTTCAAACTATAAAAGGTATATCTTTACTATATATTTGTTGCGTAAACTTTATAAAATACAGTAACAGTTACTTATTCCAGAAGTCATTAGTTCCAAACTGGAAAAACTTGTGTAGGTCATGCTACATTTGTATGTTTAAACACAAAATATGCATCATTTAACTGACCTTTTTTACTATCCTGCGTGAACATGTTACTTACAACATTGATTGAATTCTTGTCTTTTCGAATTGTGTCTGATATTTTTATATTTACATCCTCTTGTTTACTACTCTTGTTGACATTATTAGACTTATTTGTTTTATTAGGCAGTGTCACTTATTGCCCATTCATTTTACTACAGTATGAGGCCTACTATCCTTACGATGTGGGAAGACTTCGCCGACATTGATGGGAGCATCCTCGCTGCTCAGATTGGTGAATATCCAATAATTGTAGCAAAACAAATTACGCGAGCTAACTATGGTGGTATGGAAAACATTACGCTTTTTTGGGATACTGGAAGAGGTCTGTTGTGCTTTCTTTACTAACATAATATGTCATATTGGATTATCATTGTCGACAAGGTATAACTCAGTTGTACTGATAAATCCACCATATCCTCAAGTTGGAAGACTTTTGAACTGGTATGGAATAAATATTGACATACTTGAATTATATGTTTTCTTAATTAATTCACGCAAAGTAAACATATGTGGGTTAAACTTAATAGTCCAGCATATAGAATTTCTTGCTGCACTACCGTGTTTCCCTTCTTCCCAACAAAAAGACCCATACTTTAGCATGCTATAAATTTAATATTTCTCTTTCAGTTAACTACAAGCTTATAACAACTTGCCATCTGTATATTTCAACTGAGATGATTTTGAACTAATTGCATCTCATTTTACAATATAAGTTTATAAGTTTAAAATCTTAGATATTATATGCAAATTTTCTCAACAACTGAACAACTCTTGGGGAAGTGTCACTTTTGCCTTATATTCAGTGACTATTTTGGTGATATATATAACATTGGTAAGAATAACCAGTTTTTGTATAAGCTTCAAATAATTACTATTACCCATTTGATTAGTTCTGAAATTGCACTGCACCACATTGGTTTTCGGAGTTAGTTGTACCATATGACAAATAAGTTGATACCGTTGGTCAATGTTGACTATATTTCTGCAATATTACTTTACTCCTCAAATAGAAACTACTACAGTGAACAAGGCTAATATTTTCTTATTTCTATTCTTACAACATGTCTTTACTATATGTCCATACACCACATCTTAATTATATGTTAGAGCTCTGGCCAGTTCAAAATTATGTTATATGCATTATTAATGTGGCCAACTAAAAGAAATATTTTTTTTAACTTTCTGATGATTTTCAGTATTGTTGTTGTAATCTGCACAACAATTTGTCACGGGAAGAACCAATTCCTATTATTTCCTATGTTTTTTAACTTTGTCAGCTGTCACAACTTCTTCATGCCATTTTAAATGTACCTCACATTTTGTTTTCATTGAAATGCCTCTATACATCTACAGGATTAAAGACAACCGACCAAGACTAATGAGATACAGTCAGCAAACATGGGTTGATTCTTCTCTAGTGCTTACAACATAACAAGACAATATTGTTTCAATTGGTGTTATCTAGTCACAACCTCATGTATGTTCATTTCACGCATGCTAATATGTGTACATATAAACAACTTTAGTATTTTTGCCCCCAACTAAATAAGGTACTTGCATTCTTCTCTTTCACAGATACAGTTATTTTACGTGAAAGCTAAATTATCATTTCCGAGTGTCGATCAAGATTTCTATGAATTACTGTGTTCCCATTGCGGGCAATAGTACAGAACTCATTCACCGAAAATTATTCACTGTGCGAGCTACAAACAACGTGCGATGTTGACACCTAGGTATTGCGTCTTGGAGTTTAAACTTAATAAAATATATTTGTTATATATCTTCAAAGAAAGAAAGTTTCTTCAGTCATTGGCTTTATGAAAATCAAATAACAAAAATTAATTGCATATTAGGGCCCGTTTTGACGTTGTAATGACAAATGACAGTGGATCAACTGTTGCAACATTAATAGGTGAATTAGGAGAGAAATTTCTTGATATAACCGCCATGGATATCTGTGAAACATCAGCTAAGGTACGTTGTTTATAGCAACAGGAAAAACTTTTTCACAAGTATTGAAAGATTTTATTTTTATTGTAGTTTGTAATGTATCTTCTAAATGGTACATATTTCTATATATACAATTACCTTAACATATTATGTGCTTAAACACACAATATTTAAAACTTAACATATTGTGTGCTTAAAACTTAACATATTCTATAGAAATCACATGTACCACTTAGAAGATACATTACAAACAACAATAAAAATAAAATATTTCAATACTTGTGAAAACGTTTTTCTTGTTGCTATCAACAACGTACCTTAGCTGATATTTCACAGATATCCGTGGCGGTCATATCAAGAAATTTCTCTCCTAATTCGCCGATTAATATTGCAACAGTTGATCCACTGTCATCTGTCATTACAACCTCAAAGCGGGCCCTAATATGCAATTAATTTTTGTTATTTGATTTTCATAAATCCAATGACTGAAGCAACTTTCTTTCTTTGAAGATATAGAACAAATATATTTTATTAAGTTTAAACTCCAAGACGCAATACCTAGGTGTCAACATCGCACGTTGTTTACAGCTCGCACAGTGAATAATTTTCGGTGAATTTGTTCTGTACTGTTGCCCGCAATGGGAACACAGTAATTCATAGAAATCTTGATCGACACTCGGAAATGATAATTTAACTTCCACGTAAAACAACTATATCTGTGAAAGAGAAGAATGCAAGTACATTATTTAGTTGGGGGCAAAAATACTAAAGTTGTTTATATGTACACATATTAGCATGCGTGAAATGCACATACATGAGGTTGTGACTGGATAGCACCAATTGGACCAATATTGTCTTGTTCTGTTGTAAGCACCAGAGACGAATCAACCCCAGTTTGCTGACTGTATCTCATTAGTCTTGGTCGGTTGTCTTTAATCCTATACATGTATAGAGGCATTTCAATGAAAACAAAATGTGAGGTACATTTAAAATGGCATGAAGAAGTTGTGACAGCTGACAAAGTTAAAAAACTAGGAAATAATAGGAATTGGTGTTTCCAGTGACAAATTGTTGTGCAGATTAAAACAACAATACTGAAAATCATCAAAAGTTAAAAAAAATATTTCTTTTAGTTGGCCACAGTAATAATGCATATAACATAATTTTGAACTGGCCAGAGCTCTAACATATAATAAAATGTGGTGTATGGACATATAGTAAAGACATGTTGTAAGAATACAAATAAGAAAATATTAGCCTTGTTCACTGTAGTAGTTTCTGTTTGAGGAGTAAAGTAATATTGCAGAAATATAGTCAACATTGATTGGCGGTATCAACTTATTTGTCAGATGGTACAACAGCTAACTCCGAAAACCAATGTGGTGCAGTGCAATTTCAGAACTAATCAAATGGGTAATAGTAAATATTTGAGGCTTATAGAAGAACTGGTTATTCTTACCAATGTTATATATATTACCAAAATAGTCACTGAATATAAGGGCAAAGTGACACTTCCCCAAGAGTTGTTCAGTTGTTGAGAAATAATATCTAAGATTTTAAACTTATAAAGTTATATTGTAAAATGAGATGCAATGTAGTTCAAAATCATCTCAGTTGAAATATACAGATGGCAAGTTGTTATAAGCTTGTAGTCAACTGAAAGAGAAATATTAAATTAATAGCATGCTAAAGTATGGGTCTTTTTGTTGGGAAGAAGGGAAACACGGTAGTGCAGCAAGAAATTCTATATGCTGGACTATTAAGTTTAACCACATATGCTTACTTTGCGTGAATTAATTAAGAAAACATATAACTCAAGTATGTCAATATTTATTCCATACCAGTTCAAAAGTCTTCCAACTTGAGGATATGGTGGATTTATCAGTATAACTGAGTTATACCTTGTCGACAATGATAATTCTATATGACATATTATGTTAGTAAAGAAAGCACAACAGACCTCTTCCAGTATCCCAAAAAAAAGCATAATGTTTTCCATACCATCATAGCTAGCTCGCGTAATTCGTTTTGCTACAATTATTGGATATTCACCAATCTGGGCAGCGAGGATGCTCCCATCAGTGTCGGCGAAGTCTTCCCACATCATAAGGATAGTAGGCCTCATACTGCAGTAAAATGAATGGGCAATAAGTGACGCTGCCTAATAAAAAAAATAAGTCTAATAATGTCAGCAAGAGTAGTAAACAAGAGGATGTAAATGTAAAAATAGCAGACACAATTCGAAAAGACAAGAGTTCAAACAATGTTGTAAGTAACATGTTCAAGCACGATAGTAACAAAGGTCATTTAAATGATGCATATTGTGTGTTTAAGCACACAATATGTTAATATGTTAATATACCAGTTTGGAACTAATGACTTCTGGAATAAGTAATTGGCACTGTATTTTATAAAGTTTACGCAACAAATATATTGTAAAAATATACCTTTTACAATTTGAAAAAGAGAACATATAAATTAACTGGTAAATTGCCGCGTATAAGGATTCAAAAGGGATTTTTTCTATCTGTATAGGAACTTAAGAACTTATCTAAATAGTTTTTCATATGTTAATATATTGCACTTTATCATTAGTTGTTAAGGTTTTTTTGTTAACCTAAAACATTTCTATAGAAACTTGTAATTGATATAGAAGAGTAAATAAGGGAGCATTTGGATGAATGCTTTTAGCCAATCTGACACATTGGAAAATCAGGTTATTGACTTCTCAAAAATCATCAGCACTTTATTTCCTACTTCATGAAATTCGTCAAGATATGTTCTCTTTAAGAGTCTCAGTATGTGGCTATTGGGTAGAATTGCATTTCTAATTAGTGGCTTATTATTTTTATTTGTTTTCTATAAACTTGCATACATCTAGTATGTGCTTTGTTATTATTCCTCTTGCATATCTTGGATTTTGGGATGTCTTAAATCTACTGAATGTTAAGTAGGTTATCTAAAATAATGAAGGTTTTCGTGTTCTGCATAGTGTAGTACACACTATTTAACTAATTTTGTGGTTATGATGTGCAGATATCCGGTTTAATGCACTCTGCATCTACTCAAAGGTGGCTTAATACTCGAAATAACTCGTATTATATATGAATCATGTTTTAGTTACAAAGTGACACGAGCAGTAGAAGATGAGGAATATTGATCTCCCACTTACTGATGAAGTCTTTTTGTCTAAGATGTGTCAAGGGATATCAGTTAATGCCTATGACAGAATATGGGTGCTAGGAATTCCTGGAAATGGATCAATATCAGTCTTAAATGACGTCGTAAACATCGATACAACTTAAGTAGATCTCCACAACAAGTGCTACAAAATGCTATTTCTACAATCAATTCATCCAATTTCATAACTTTCAACTTGAGATTTCTTCCCTTTGAAGTTCCAATTTACATGAACGTGTATTTTTCTGAAGTGACTCAACTTGACTCAAACCAAACAAGATCCTTTAGATTGGCAGTTGAAACAGAAGAAAGTTAAAATTAAACCATGAAAAGAGCAAAACGGGACAACCAAAACAGAGAGTGTAACAATATGTCGCCAATTAACTTAAAATGTTAAACGAACAAAGTTAAATCTTTCATCCAAGATTCAAAACATCGCAAGTAAAATTAAACGAAAACAGAAAACTGTGTCAAAAAAAAGGATAAAGACAAAGCAACAGAATTTTAACAGTAAGAAGAGCAAGGTGATCAAAGCGGAAGAGTAATTTGAGGAGCTTTGAATTTTTTTGCGCCCAAAGAGACGCTGGTGTTTACCTATTAAATCAAATCCTAAAAAAGTGAAATCGTACTAACTTAAGACAATAAGATCAGACGTGAAAATAAAATTCAAGAATAATCATGAAAGAAACTAAAAAAAAAAGCAAATATTGGGGAAGTCTTGAATTCTTATTACAGTGGCAAACACATTTCAGACTTAGTTGCATTTCTTTTGTCGTGGGTAGTTTTGGATTTTGTCAAGGACAATATACCAAAAACAATTGTAGTAAATCACGGTAGTCACTGAAATGTTGTAGCTCAAAATGTCAGGAAGAAAATAAAGCTGGATTATGACTGAAAGCCTACACAATTTGTTGTTGGAGATCTTATGTCTTGTTTTATTCGTACAAAGATTAAAGTTGTTGAATGAAACGGTAAGGCAAGTGTTATAGATCAAACTGAACATGCAGTAAATGAGCCCGAAGAAATATCTTCTTGGCAGCTTTAGTCGGAGAGGTGACGTTTGTGAGCAAATGGCTAAGATTATAATGTCATGACATTATAACTTCTTAATTGAAGGTTTCTGACCGAAGTAATAAACTGAATAAGACGGCATTGTAGCGAAATTTTTTTTATAAGTACTTGCGACGACAATAAAGTAAATAGAGTGGTAGCAGACTTACCTGGTGTCCATTACGACGACCTCACGACATTTGCTATTGTTAGCGCCAACATACTGTGACGACCCGGCCCGTCGTCACGGGAATTACCACCCCATTGTGTTGTAATTACATAATTCATGCTTTTATATCAGTGTTAGAGTCTATCGGGGGTGTTAGGAGTGAATTGGATTCGAAATGAGGCATATAGCCTTTTGAAGGAAACCTGAATAAGGAAAGTCAACACGGAGTTGACTATTTGGTTAGAGAGCTCGAATTGAATTCTGATGATTCGGTTAGTTCCGGGAGGTGATTTGCAACTTAGGGGAGCGATCGGAATTGAATTTGGAGGCCCGGTGTAGAAATAGGCTTGAATTGGCTAAGGTTGAATTTTGGCGAAATCCGAACGGTAGGTGAGATTTTGATCCGGGGTCGGAATGGAATTCCGACAGTTGCAGTAGCTCCGTTAGGTGATTTTGGATGTGCCTGCAAAATTTCAGGTTCATTCGGACGTCGTTTGGTCGGGTTTTTGATTGATTGTGTAATTCGGAATGTTTTAAGGAATTTAGGCTTGAATTCGATGTGAATTATGGGTTTTGATGTTATTAGACGTGTTTTGAGGATTGGAGCAAGTTCGAATAAGGTATTAAGATGTGTTGGTGTGTTTGGATGAGGTCCCGGGGGCCTCGGGTGTTTTCGGATGGCTAAACGGGAGAAAATGTGGAAAAATTGCCGACTTGTGTTCTGGTTCTGTTGTTTTCGCTCCTGCGGAAATGGGGGCGCAGGAGCGAGTCCGCAGAAGCGGACGACAAGGCGCAGAAGCGGAGGAGACCGCTGAAGCGGAGCTTGGCTCGCAGGGGCGGCTTCGCTGGTGCGAGAGGGATATCGCAGAAGCGGTCTGGAGGCTTGATGGAGAAGACCGCAGAAGCGGATTGGGGATCGCATACGCGAGTCCGCAGGAGCGGACTCTTGATCGCAGAGGCGGAAAGGACCGCAGGGGCGGAAGAATTTCCGCAGAAGCGGACCCGCAGGAGCGGTCCGTGTATCGCAGGAGCGAAAATGGCCAAATAGGCCTGGGTTCGCAGAAGCGACCAATTGGTCGCAGGAGCGGTTCCGCAGGGGCGGAAAATGGTCCGCGGAAGCGAAAATCGCAGTGAGTTAAGTGTATCAGAAGTTAGAAAATTTCATAAATATTTCACACATTTGGGTCTCGGCTTAAGGAGGCAATTTGGGCGATTTTGAAGAGAAACTCAAGGGAAATCATCAGGTAATCAACTATGGACTCAAACTACGATTAGTATTGATAATATTATGCTATTATATCATGAAAATGGAGGGATTTGGCGTGATTCATGGAAGATTTAACCCTAGGCTTGAACTTTAGAAAATCAAGGTTTTGAATGGGCAAATGGAGTCCGAATTTGGTAAATTTGATATGCCTAGACTCGTATTGAGACAAGGGTTCCGAATATATAACTTTTATAATTTTTCGAGAAGCGCACCAAAAGTCGGGTTTTGGCAACTTGTGGGTTTTGGTATAAATTGGGTTATTTCGAATGAATTTCGTGAAATTAGCATATATTGATGCATTCTCTATGATTGTGAGCAGATTTGGCACCCGAGGAGATTGATTTGCGAGGCAAGCGCAAGGCGGATTGAAGCTTCTACCGGTTCGAGGTGAGCGGTAGTAGTAAACAATGTACTGAGGGTTTGAAACCTCGTACTAGCACTTCACAGTGCTATATTGAGATGAGACACGCGTTCTATGACGGGCGTGGTGACATTGTGATTGAGGGTTCAGACTTGGTCCTTCCCGGCTAATAGAATACTGTGTTGTATGACTGTTACTGAGATTATAACTGTACAATTGGGCTAATAGCCATGTTTGGGGCCTTGTGTCGATCTGTAGAGCATTAGGGAACCTATAGAGCTAGGTGACCCTTATATCATGTCGGAAACATACACTCAGCCGTAGCTCTAGCTGTATAGCATAATATGAGCCCGTACTAGATGTGTACATCGAGAGAGATTATCTAGGGTGGAATTCCCTGTTCTAGCCGAGTGGGCCCGAAAGGCCAAGTCTATATTGATCGAGACAGGTCCAGGACCCACCGTGATATATTATATCGGGCCCGAGAGGCCAAGCACATATTGATCGGGATAGGGTCGAGGACCCATTACGAGGTATTATATATATACCTATATTGGATCGGTTGCACGCCGCAGCGAGATATATATCGGATCGGACCGCACGCCGCAAGAATATACATGTAATATACATGTGGGACGGATCGCGCAGCATTATTGCGCTCGGGCTGTAGGAGCCCCTTCGGAGTCCGAGTCCGCACACATTCTCAGTGAGCGCTGGTGTATATTATGGGATCGGGCTGCGCGCCGCAGCCGTATAAATATATATACATATAAATATTGGATCGGACTGCACGCCGTAGTAATACATGTGTGGATCGGGCTGCACGCCGCAGTATAATAGTGCTTGGGCCTAGGGAGCCCCTCCGAAGTCTATATACACCCCCAGTGAGCGTCGTCGACGTTAAATGGAGCGGGCTGCGCGCCGCAGCGGTATATGTATTGGAGCGGGCTGCACGCCGCAGCATTATACTTAAGCGGGCTGCACGCCGTAGCATTATACTTAATCATATCCTACTATCTACTTAAATACTTATACATTATAGACATAGGTATGTGTCTTTATATGTTGAGATGGCCGTACACCGTAGGGTACGAGTGAGGGTTGGATCAGTGTAGAATCTTGTAGAGATAAACGTGGATTGGGGATTAGAGTACTACCATGGTGATGACGTACCTGTGAGGGTTGCCTTAGAACTGCTAAGTGATAGCACAGGATTTCTTACCTTCAGTTATTATTTATTATTGTTACTCACTGAGTTGAAATATACTCACCCCACTCCCCTGCACTTTCTGTGCAGATCCACAGGTACCCGAGAGCAGTTGAGACATTTTAGCTGCCGATCCTTGTCTACTTTTGCGGAGATTACGAGGTAGCTGCCAGCGTCCGCAGAGCTTGTTTTCCCCTTCTTTATCATCTTGTTGATTTCCTATTTGCCTAGACTTAGTTGTATTAGGATGCTATTCTGTAGAGGCTCAGTCTCGTGACACCACGATATGGTTGGGACCGTATTTTGTATGTTTTACATTTCGTTTATCACCTGATATGAACATTTACTGTTTAAGTTTAATTTGATTAATAACTGGCTGTTTTAAGGGATGATATAGTCGGGCTTGCCTAGCATTGTGTTGGGCGCCATCACGACTAGGGTTTGGGTCGTGACAAGTTGGTATCGGAGCCTAGGTTAACAGGTCTCGCGAGTCATGAGCCGGTTGGTAGAGTCTCGTGGATCGGTGCGGGGACGCCTGTACTTATCCTCGGGAGGCCGCAAACCTTTTTAGGAAAAGTTTCAATTCTTGGAATTCTTGTCGTGCGATTACTTTTGACTTGATCCGAACTTTGACATTCTATTCTCTCGAGACGGCGAGAACTCGATCATCCGGACGTGGAGGACGACCACCACTACCACCGGCTGTGGACGCGGACGCGGCCGTGGTCGTGGCGGAGTTAGGACAGCCGAGGCAGTGCCAGCCGACCCACGACCCCGGCTGCGAGAGGTGCCAGCAGCGACCGGATCGTGCACCGACCGTGCACATTGTCATTCCGGGTCTACAGGAGACCCCGGCTCGGATACTAGCAACCGCACCGGCCTAGCACGAGCGATTTCGCTTACTACCGCAGAGCACTGCATCGGGGATCGGGGGTGGTCATCGGACCCCCGCAACACGCACTCCAGAGCCCGCAGTGCAGGGCTTACAGATACCGGAGACTCCTCCAGTCCAGCCTGTGGTGCACCGTGCTCGACCAACAGATCGGATTCGGGGGACAGGGTCCCGACTATGACAGATGATGAGCAGCGTCGTCCCGAGAGGTGATTCACCAAGTTATCTCCTCAAGTGTTCACTCTGGTGCTCCGGCGAGGACGCCCAAGGTTTTCTCGGATAAGTGCCGTCGGATGCTTCGTACGGCGAGGGATATCGGAGTCCAGTGGGGTATCTTTCACTACCTTTCGGTTTCAGGGACCACCTTCGCTCGGCGGGAGGCTTACGAGCGCCGCAGGCTAGCCGGAGAAGCACCACTATCATGGCCGAGTTCTCCACTATGTTCTCGGAGAAATGGGTGCCTCGATCTCGCAGAGAGGAGATGCGTAGCGGCTCGAGGGTCTCCGTCGGTGGGACATGTCAGTGTCAGAGTATGAGATCAGGTTTACAGAGTTGTCCGGATATGCACCGTGGTTGGTTCATTCCGACAGAGAGAGGATTGGGCGCTTCGTGGACGGCCTCATTTATCCCATTCGTATTCTGACGACTCGGGAGAGGGTTTTGAGTCGTACATTTGAGGATGCTGTGGATATTGCTCGCGACATAGAGACAGATCGTCGCAGAGAGTGGGATGAGAGGGAGGCCAAGAGGCCTCGAGGGACAGCTAGTTCCAGTGGCACTCAAGCCAGAGGCCAGAGTCAGTAGAGCCGAGGTCGCTCTTTCAGATCTTCGCAGTCAAGATGCTCAGATCGTCGCAGATGGTCTTCTAGACAGGGTTATCAGGGTTCACACCAGAGCAGACCATCTCTCGGTGCCATGCCAGCTCAGAGTTCTTCACAGGTCCCATTTGCTCAGGGTTCATCTCGGCCTAGTTCATCAGCTGGTCACTCCAGCGCCAGGGGTCCTTATAAGTCTCAGTCCCTAGCACCGGGGAGTTTCTACGAGTGCGGAGAGTTTGTGAACCACCGTAGGGAGTGTCCCCATCTTGTTTCCAGATCTTATCAGCAGAGGGGGCAGCCCTCGTCATCTGGTCCTTCTACTTCAGCACCCGCCCCGCCAGCTAGGGGTGAGGGTCAGACAGCTAGGGGTCGCTCTCGAGGGGGAGGCCGATCGGGCGGACAGGCTAGATGCTATGCTTTTCAGGGCCGATCTGAGGCTGTTGCTTCTGATGCTGTCATTACAGGTATTATTTCAGTCTGCCACAGAGATGCCTCAGTATTGTTTGATCCCGGTTCCACTTATTCTTATGTGTCTACATGTTTTGCTCCTCATTTGGGCACGACCCGGGGGAGTCTTGAGCTGCCAGTGCACGTATCTACCCTTGTATGGGATACTATTGTTGTGGACCACGTATACCGGTCCTGTCTGGTCACTATTGGAGGTCTGGAGACCCGATTAGACCTGTTGCTTCTCAACATGATTGATTTTGATGTTATATTGGGCATGGACTGGCTATCTCCATGTCATGCTATTCTGGACTGTCATGCTAAGACAATCACTTTGGCTATGCCGGGCATTCAGAGGATCGAGTGGCGAGGCACGACTGAGTATGTACCTAGCAGGGTAATATCTTTCCTCAAGGCCCAACGAATGGTCGGGAAGGGATGTCTCTCTTATTTAGCATTTGTGCGGGAGGTCGAGGCCCAGACTCCTAGTATTGATTCTGTCCCCATTGTGCGAGACTTTCCTGATGTGTTTCCCTCAGACCTGCCGGGCATGCCGCCAGACAGAGATATTGACTTTGGGATTGATTTGGTGCCAGGCACTCAGCCTATTTCTATTCCTCCGTATCGGATGGCACCAGCTGAGCTGAAGGAATTGAAGGAGCGGCTCTAGGAACTCCTAGATAAGGGGTTCATTCGGCCGAGTGTGTCGCCGTGGGGTGCACCGGTCCTGTTTGTTAAGAAGAAGGACGGATCCATGAGGATGTGTATTGACTACAGGCAGCTAAACAAAGTAACAGTGAAGAATAAGTATCCTCTGCCTCGTATTGATGATTTATTTGATCAGCTCCAGGGAGCTAGTGTGTTCTCGAAGATTGATCTTCGTTCAGGCTACCATCAGCTGAAGATTAGAGAGTCTGACATTATGAAGACTGCATTCCGGACCAGATATGGTCACTATGAGTTCCTTGTGATGTCTTTTGGTCTGACCAACGCCCCAGCAGCATTTATGCATCTGATGAACAGTGTATTCAGGCCGTATCTTGATTCATTTGTGATCGTATTCATCGATGACATACTAGTCTACTCTCGTAGCCAGGAGGAGCATGCTCGGCACTTGAGTATTGTGTTGCAGAGATTGAGAGAGGAGAAGTTGTATGCCAAGTTCTCCAAACGTGAGTTCTGGCTTGAGTCCGTGGCATTCTTAGGGCACGTGGTGTCCCGTGATGGTATTCGGGTTGAGATCCGAGGAAGGTCGAGGTAGTACAGAGTTGGCCCAGACCGACCCCGTTACTGAGATCCGTAGCTTTCCGGGATTGGCGTGGTATTATCGCCGATTCGTTCGTGGATTCTCTTCTATTGCTTCACCCTCGACTAGATTGACTCAGGAAGGGTGTTCCTTTCTTACGGTCCGAGGAGTGCGAGGAGAGCTTTCGTAGCTCAAGACAACACCGACCACGACACCCGCCTTGATTCTACCGACAGCCTCAGAGTTCATATACCGTATATCGTGATGCCTCGTGAGTTGGCATTGGTTGTGTGTCGATGCAGGAGGTAGGGTCATTACTTATGCTTCTCGTCGATTGAAGCCCCACGAGAAGAACTACCCTCGTTCATGATTCGGAGCTAGCAGCCCATAGTTCATGCTTTCAAGATTTGGAGGCATTACTCGTATGGTGTCTCACTGCGAGGTGTTCACGGATCATCGCAGCCTTCAAGCACTTATTCGGACAGAAGGACCTTAATTTGAGACAACGGAGGTGGTTGGAGTTGCTTAAGGACTATGATATCACTATTTTGTATCATCCGGCAAAGGCCAATGTGGTGGCCGATGCCTTGAGTCGGAAGGCGGTTAGCATGGGCAGCCTAGCTTTCATCCCAGTTGGGGAGAGGCCATTTGCTTATGATGTTCAGGCTCTAGCCAATCGGCTAGCGAGATTAGATATTTCGGAGCCGAGTCGGGTGTTGGCTTGTGTTGTTTCTCGATCTTCCTTATATGATCGCATTAGGGAGCGACAGTATGATGACCCACATTTGCTTGTCCTTAAGGACAGAGTGCAGCATAATGATGTTAGAGATGTGACTATCGACAGTGATGGTGTTCTGAGGATGCAGGGCCGTATATGCGTGCCCAATGTTGATAGTTTGCGGGAGTTGATACTTGAGGAGGCACACAGTTCGCGGTACTCTATTCACCCAGGTACCGCAAAGATGTACCAAGACTTGAGACAGCACTATTGGTGGAGGAGAATGAAGATGGATATTGTTAGGCATGTAGCTAAGTTCCTCAATTGCAAGCAGGTCAAGTATGAGCATCAGAGACCGGGCGGTGTTCTTCACCGTATGGTTATTCCCGAGTGGAAATGGGAGAGGATCACCATGGATTTTGTTACTGGACTCCCTCGGACAGCGAGGAAGTTTGATTCTGTATGGGTGATTGTCGATCGGCTGACCAAGTCCGCACATTTCATCCCAGTTAGTACTACTTACTCATCGGAGCGGTTGGCAGCGATCTTTATTCGGGAGATTGTCAGTTGCATGGGGTCCCAGTGTCTATTATATCTGATAGAGGCACTCAGTTCACTTCTCAATTTTGGAGAGCATTTCAGCGAGAGACGGGTACGAGGGTTGAGTTGAGTACAGCATTTCAGCCCCAGACAGACGGGCAGTCTGAGCGTACTATTCAGATCCTGGAGGATATGTTGCGAGCATGTGTGATTGACTTTGGTGGTTCATGGGATGAGTTCTTACCACTTGCTGAGTTTTCCTACAACAACAGCTACCAGTCGAGTATTCAGATGGCCCCGTACGAGGCATTGTATGGCAGACGGTGTAGATCTCCCGTCGGATGGTTTGAGCCTGGTGAGGATCGATTGATAGGGACTGAGTTAGTTCAGGATGCTCTGGATAGAGCAAAGTTGATCCAGGAGAGGCTTCGCACAGCACAGTCTCGCCAGAAGAGTTATGCAGACCGTAGGGTTCGAGAGTTGTCTTTCATGGTTGGTGATAGAGTATTGCTGAAGGTTTCACCCATGAAGGGTGTCATGAGGTTCGGGAGGAAAGGGAAGTTGAGTCCCAGGTACATCGGTCCTTTTGAGATACTCAGGAGAATCGGAGACGTGGCATATGAGTTAGCCTCGCCACCTAGCTTATCGAGCGTTCATCCGCATTCCATATGTCTATGCTCCGAAGTACATCGGGGATCCATCTCATGTATTAGACTTCAGTACCATTCAGCTTGATGGTGATCTATCATACGATGTGGAGCCTATTGCTATTTTGGGGCGCCAAGTAAGAAAATTGAGGTCGAAGGAGATTGCGGCAGTTAAGGTGCAGTGGAGAGGTCTCGGCCCGTGGAGGAGGCTACTTGGGAGGTTGAGCAGGAGATGCGGAGCAGATGCCCTCAGCTATTTGAGACTTCAGGTATGTTTTTCGACCCGCTCGAGGACGAGCGTTTGCTTAAGAGGGGGAGAATGTGACGACCCGACCCGTCGTCACGGGAATTACCACCCCGTTGTGTTGTAATTACATAATTCATGCTTTTATATCAGTGTTAGAGTCTATCGGGGGTGTTAGGAGTGAATTGGATTGGAAATGAGGCATATAGCCTTTTTGAAGGAAACCTGGATAAGGAAAGTCAACACGGAGTTGACTATTTGGTTAGAGAGCTCGGAATCGAATTTTGATGATTCGGTTAGTTCCGGGAGGTGATTTGCAACTTAGGGGAGCGATCAGAATTGAATTTGGAGGCCCGGTGTAGAAATAGGCTTGAATTGGCTAAGGTTGAATTTTGGCGAATTCCGAACGGTAGGCGAGATTTTGATCCGGGGGTCGGAATGGAATTCCGACAGTTGCAGTAGCTTCGTTAGGTGATTTTGGATGTGCCTGCAAAATTTCAGGTCATTCGGACGTCGTTTAGTCGGGTTTTTGATCGATTGTGTAATTCGGAATGTTTTAAGGAATTTAGGCTTGAATTCGATGCGAATTATGGGTTTTGATGTTATTAGACGTGTTTTGAGGATTGGAACAAGTTCGAATAAGGTATTAAGATGTGTTGGTGTGTTTGGATGAGGTCCCGGGGGCCTCGGGGTGTTTTCGGATGGCTAAACGGGAGAAAATGTGGAAAATTGCAGGTTTGGGATTCTGGTTCTGTTGTTTTCGCTCCTGCGGAAATGGGGGCGCAGGAGCGAGTCCGCAGAAGCGGACGAGAAGGCGCAGAAGCGGAGGAGACCGCTGAAGCGGAGCTTGGCTCGCAGGGGCGGCTTCGCTGGTGCGAGAGGGATATCGCAGAAGCGGTCTGGAGGCTTGATGGAGAAGACCGCAGAAGCGGATTGGGGATCGCATAGGCGAGTCCGCAGGAGCGGACTCTTGATCGCAGAGGCGGAAAGAACCGCAGGGGCGGAAGAATTTCCGCAGAAGCGGACCCGCAGGAGCGGTCCGTGTATCGCAGGAGCGGAAATGGCCAAATAGGCCTGGGTTCGCAGAAGCGACCAATTGGTCGCAGAAGCGGTTCCGCAAGGGCGGAAAATGGTCCGCAGAAGCGAAAATCGCAGTGAATTAATTGTATCAGAAGTTAGAAAATTTCAAAAATATTTCACACATTTGGGTCTCCGCTTAAGGAGGCGATTTGGGCGATTTTGAAGAGAAACTCAAGGGAAATCATCAGGTAATCAACAATGGACTCAAACTACGATTAGTATTGATAATATTATGCTATTATATCATGAAAATGGAGGGATTTAGGGTGATTCATGGAAGATTTAACCCTAGGCTTGAACTTTAGAAAATCAAGGTTTTGAATGGGCAAATGGAGTCCGAATTTGGTAAATTTGATATGCCTAGACTCGTATTGAGACAAGGGTTCCGAATATATAACTTTTATAATTTTTCGAGAAGCGCACCAAAAGTCGGGTTTTGGCAACTTGTGGGTTTTGGTATAAATTGGGTTATTTCGAATGAATTTTGTGAAATTAGCGTATATTGATGCATTCTCTATGATTGTGAGCAGATTTGGCACCCGAGGAGATTGATTTGCAAGGCAAGCGCAAGGCGGATTGAAGTTTCTACCGGTTCGAGGTGAGTGGTAGTAGTAAATAATGTACCGAGGGTTTGAAACCTCGTACTAGCACTTCACAGTGCTATATTGAGATGAAACACGCGTCTTGAGGCGGGCGTGGTGACATTGTGCTTGGAGACTTGGACTTGGTCATTCCCGTCTTATAGTAGATTGTGTATTATGACTGTTAATGAGATTATAACTGTGTAATTAAGCTAATAGCCATGTTTGGGGCCTTGTGCCGATCTGTAGAGCATTAGGGAACCTGTAGAGCTAGGTGGCCCTTATATCGTGTTAGAAACTTACACTCAGCCGTAAAACTAAGCTGTATAGCATAATATGAGCCCGTACTAGATGTGTACATTGAGAGAGATTATCTAGGGTGGAATTCCCTGTTCTAGCTGAGTGGGCCTGAAAGGCCAAGTCTATATTGACCGAGACAGGGTCCAGGACCCACTGTGATATATTATATTGGGCCTGAGAGGCCAAGCACATATTGACTGGGATAGGGTCGAGGACCCATTATGAGGTATTATATATATATACCTATATTGGATCGGGCTGCACGCCGCAGCAGTATATATATTGGATCGGACTGCACGCCGCAGTAATATACATGTAATATACATGTGGGACTGACTGTACGCCGCAGTATTATCGCGCTGGGTCGCAGTGAGCCCCTTCGAGTCCGAGTCCGCACACATTCTCGCGAGCACCGGTGTATATTATGGGATCGGGTTGCGCGCGCGCAACAAGCAGCAGTATAAATATATATACATATATATATTGGATCGGACTGCACGCCGCAGTAATATATGTGTGGATCGGGCTGCACGCCGCAGTATAATAGTGCTTGGGCCTAGGGAGCCCCTCCGAAGTCTGTATACACCCCCAGTGAGCGCCGTCGACGTTCAATGGAGCGGGTTGCGCACCGCAGCGGTATATGTATTGGAGCGGGCTGCACGCCGTAGCATTATACTTAATCATATCCTACTATCTACTTAAATACTTATACATTATAGACATAGGTATGTGTCTTTATATGTTGAGATGGCCGTACACCGTAGGGTACGAGTGAGGGTTGGATCAGTGTAGAATCTTGTAGAGATAAACGTGGATTGGAGATTTGAGTATTTCTATAGTGATGACGTACCTGTGAGGGTTGCCTTAGAACTGCTAAGTGATAGACAGGAGTTCTTACCTTCAGTTATTATTTACTATTGTTACTCACTGAGTTGAAATATACGCACCCCACTCCCCTGCACTTTCTGTGCAGATCCACAGGTGCCCGAGAGCAGTTGAGACATTGTAGCTGCTGATCCTTGTCTATTTTTGCGGAGATTACGAGGTAGCTGCCACCGTCCGCAGAGCTTGTTTTCTCCTTCTTTATCATCTTGTTGATTTCCTATTTGCCTAGACTTGGTTGTATTAGGATGTTATTCTGTAGAGGCTCAGTCTCGTGACACCACGATATGGTTGGGACCGTATTTTGTATGTTTTACATTTCGTTTATCACTTGATATGATCATTTACTGTTTAAGTTTAATTTGATTAATAACTGGCTGGTTTAAGGGATAATATGGTCGGGCTTGCCTAGCATTGTGTTGGGCGCCATCACGACCAGGGTTTGGGTCGTGACACATACTTTATGGAGCCACAATTCACTACAACAGCAAGTATATCTGTTTAGTGGATGTGGTAAATGAATTATAGTCTAGACGAATGTACACAGTGTTAGAGTGTAAGGATTACAAATAAATTTTAATTGTTAGAGTATAAAACGCGATAAATAATATTTACCGAATTTCGTATTTCATTGTTGCTCATGCAAATATGCAAAAGGTACAGTATTCAACCTCATAGGCGGCGGGAGCGGTTGTTGTCATCTTCCACCTCTTCGACGATAGTGAATTTGTCAATAATCCATTCAAAACGGCTAATAGGCACTCTATAGGGTAAAGGAACCCTCACTTTTGCAGTAGATATCAAGCAAGTGGAAAACAGGGTCAGCTTGTCTGCATATTTTTCTATGTCTTACCCGTATAGAACAGCGGCTACTTGCTCTTCCTACAATTTGATTGAATGATGAGTTACTCAATTACCTATGCGAAAGTTTATCCATATAGACACATGGAGACAGACAGATGCGAAATACTGGAATATTAAAATAGTAAACAAGTATAGTATAAGCAGCCGCTAAGTCATAAAATACATTTGATAACTAATCTATATAGCAATTGGAATTTGTAGAGTGCTACAAAAAAAGAGTGTGAGGAAATATATTAGTCAGTCATAAAGCGTAACTATAATTATTTTGCATCATTGACATAAAGTCAGTATCTCTCTTTGTGAACTGAACAATGTGTACTTGAATTTCGCTTTCTAAGATGTAGATCTCATGCAGCAAAACTAAAGAGAATTCATTGTATTGTATCGCAAAATGTGTAAGGTAATTGTATATCGCTGAAACATTTAAATGAGAGAAGAAACTGAGCAGGGGAATTTTTTGTGACTGCCCTACAAATTGTAAAACTTTTAGCTACCTCTGTTATGAGGCCAAGGTGAAGTTGCCACCGATTTTAATTACCTTTATTATGACGACACAATTTGTTTTATCTTTTATTCTATTTATCAGTTGGAATTTACGGGGCACGAGATAAGTAAATCCACAGTCTGTTAAGAACATGAGCCCGTGGTGGATTACATTAATCGTTGGAGGGCGTTAAGTTTGGATTGCAAAGATCACCTTTCAAAAATATTTGTTGTGGATTGTGCAATGAAGGAATGCACTTGAGCCTTTTGTACATTCTTCGAGGGATCAAACCACAAACTTTTGAAGAATTTGCAACACAAGCACACACTATGGATTTAACAATCGCAAGTCATGGAAAGGCATCTCCATTTGCTGATCAGAAGAATATCAAGAAAAGTGTTGCATCAAAGCACCAAACCAAAGAGTCTATGGCGGTGAAATCAACTTTCGTGAAAGTCACAACCAAGCAAAAGGTGAAGGAGGATAAGACCCCAAGTCAGTATCCCAAAGAAGAGAAACGTCGTCCCACCTTGAAGGAATTAGAGGCGAAAAGTGATTTGTGAAATCTTCATACTGGTCGAAACAACTTTAAATGCGACTGGCGATATTTTGTTCTTACTCTCACTAATAGTTCGGTAGTAATAGTAAAGAAAGCAAGATAATAGTTCCCTATGGACGACATCAGGTAGACATGTTACGATGTGTGAATCATATTCCATGCGAGTACAGAATTAAAAAATCTCTTTGCAAACAGAGAAATTAAAATGATGTATACATATTATGGGGCCATACACATTTCAAGGAATTTATAGCAAGAATCAAAGTGCAAATCCAGGTTTTTCTTGATTATACTATCCACATCTCCTTCTGAATTTAGAAAGAAAAATTTATGGTAAAATACATTAAATCGCTCAGAACTTAGCTTAGATTATTAGTATTTCTCGAATTATATATTCTATCTTAATTATTCCCCTCAACTTGTCATTTTGAGAGTCATTACCCCCCATTGATGTGGCAAAAAGTGTGGGTGCACTCGTATAGCAATCAAAAGGTTTGTAACAGGGTAGTAAGTAAAAATGAACAGCAAAGGATTGCAAAGTAGTAGGGTGAATAATAACTTGAATACAATGTATGATTACCAAAGGAGATTGACATATTAGTTACTCGTATTATTATTAGACAATTACGTAAAATATTTAAAGGATACTACCATGATTTCAATAGTCTGTCAATTGTAAAAGTCTAAATTTAATACGTTAGACAAAACGTGTACATTTAATCTTTCAGCTTACTAAGTAAAAGCATATCTGACCAGTTAACGCAAGGGAAAAAATATGATTTTAATAATCTGTCAATCGTGGAAGGATAAGTATGAAAAGACACTACTATAGTTCAAGGAAATGTCTAAACTGGTAACTGAACAGATGAAAATCAATCGAGAAGAGTTTTTCATGTAAAATAGCACTTTAAATTAGAAGGAAACATACTCCTATATCTATGCTTAGGTATGTGTGAAACCTAATATTTAATTGGCATTATGCAACTAATTTGTGAAATACCTGAATGAGTTATTCCTGGTATTACTAGCATTATGGGTGTGTATCTAACAAATACATGATCTATTAGATGTCTAACAATTAAGAATACTTTTATTTATTCTATTGTCTGAAATAGTATATGTAATTTGAGTTTAACGTGAGATTATGTTGTCTATTGTAATACATAATTTGGATTTTCAAAAGGCTACCTACGACACAAACAGCATTTTCCTATAATTTATGAAGATTTATATTACTTTTTGTAATGTAACATATCTCATAATGATATCTCAATAGATAAATTTGAAGCGAAAAGTAATTAGAGGTGCGTAATGACAATCTTATCATTGTGACTAATTTGTGGACATCTGTCTTAGCAGAGTGTATCCTTTGAGAAAGAACATTTAATGAATGAAATTATTACCATCAAATTGGTCATACCTTCTGAATTCTTCCCCTTTATTTTCTTAAGATATAAAACGTTTAAGCAAATGTCAAATGCGACAACTGCAAAGTGTATTGCAAATATATCATTCCAGAGAAATATAATACCCTAAAGGCACGAATATGTAATCCAAAGAACAAATTCCAAAGTTTGGTACTACAATTTTATCTAAAAAACTGATATCAGACAAACATGAATGGTAAATGTGGAGTATCTACTTTCATAGACCACCACAAATATTTAATTCCTCACATAGCAAGACTGACAGAAATGATTAAATTTGTGGTTACCTAAGTTGATTGATCTGTTTATTTTTTTTAGTTAAAGACTAATGGCGATTGCAATTATATCTCAAGCTGTAAAATAAGTGACACTATAGTTAGAAGATTACTCTTTCATCTCGGACAACAGCAATCTGGAATCGCGTCTTTCCATCCTTACTTGCCGTGGACGTGGTTTCTCAATAAGTAGTACCTTTGACGTCCACTCTTTTGTCTGTGGAGTAATCTTATCAATGGTTAATTTGTGCTCCATGTATTATGTAGACTCTGTATTGGGGAAAAAAAAGACATCGTCAGTATATATCGATAGATAAAAAATAGGTACACACAGATAATAAAATGGATGACCTAATTAGACAGATTAAATTTTTTGAATTAATAAATTACATGCAGTGAAAATTAGCACACGAATTCTACAGTGTTAATTAAAAAGATTAATCATGGGTAATTAACTTGCCCCTGTATACCTAATGAATTTGTAGAAGGTAACAAATTTTTTTTTCTGATACAACATTTTCATGCAAAAATACCTCTTTACGATTATATAAGCGAATGTTATAGCCTTCTATTGATTCATGTTTGTTGGAGCAGTCATGTGCGCAAAGAGCAGAAACTATACTTTTCAATGCCTCGGTGAATATAAGATGATTGCTACTGATGGAACTGCACATCATAAGTATCTTTCGTCTGCTACTTTATTTTTTTAGTTAGGTTTCTATTTGTTCTTGGCAAAATATCCCTATAAGGTAGCTTTTTGGATGATTTCTTTGTAAACAATATTATCTGTATAGTGATCGTCTGTGCTACCAAGTATAATCGGTCGGATTAGAACTTTCACGTAGTTCGAGCTTTTTGCTCTGGATAAAGCTACATAGAGTTGATCATGCAAAAACACAGGTTCACGCAGATAAATTCCAACAAAATCTAATGTCTGACCTTGCGCTTTACTTATACTCATTGCAAAGCAAAGTCTTACAGGAAATTGTGTCCTTTTAAAAGAAAAAGGCATTTTTTCATCTTGGGATGATAACAATGATATTCTGGGGATAAATACATGTGTTTTCTTAAAGTGACCAGCTGAAATATTGGCGCTAATAACATGCGATTTAAAATCAGAGCAATTCAAATGTGTTCCATTGCATAAACCATCACACGGATTTAAGTTGCGTAATTATATAATTGGACAATTTTGTTTCAATGTCAACTTGTAAGGAGGCAGACCAGGTGGATTTAAACTATGCAATAAAT
Source organism: Nicotiana noctiflora (assembly GCA_032618575.1). Lineage (NCBI taxonomy): Eukaryota > Viridiplantae > Streptophyta > Magnoliopsida > Solanales > Solanaceae > Nicotiana > Nicotiana noctiflora. The sequence goes on from JASVEL010007492.1 coordinate 45,156, forward strand.
CCTCAAATTGTGATTGGTCATGATGTGCAGTAGTTTCATCAATACCAATAAAAGTTTTGTATTCTTATGGAAAACGAGCAACAAGCATGTCATTGATATCGTCAACGAAATCATTCTTAGTTGTTAAGATAACACGGGAACTTGTGTAGCATGAGGAGGCAAAAAATATATGCATATCTGGATAAGTTATCGCGAATAATTTATCCAAAGATTCTTGTTCGGTTGTAAAGCGAATGAGCAAAGAAGTTGAAATTTCAATCTTGTTTGTTGAGTTTACTTTTTCTTCTCTATTTCCTATTCACAAAATGAAGGATCATCTTTTTACTCTCATATTTTCGAATAGCCGCAGCCTTTCAAGTTCTTCCCAAAGATGAGAATATAGTAAACTTTCAATAATGAAATCTTCCTTTTTTCCATTCCGAACTACCGGCAATGTCTGCCTGAAGTCACCTCCAAGAACTACAACATTTCCACCAAATAGTATCGTTGAATCCATTAAGTCCTTCAAAAGTAAATCAAGCAGTTCAATCATTCTTTTTTTCGCCATAGATACTTCATCCCATATAATTAATTTTGCATCCTGAATCAAACAAGCAAGCGAGCTTTGTTTGCTAATGTTGCAGCTTACATTGTCGTCAGTGTTTATTGGTATTTTAAAACATGAATGTGCAGTTCGTCCACCAGGAAGTATAGATGCAGCTACACCGGAAGTGGCAGTTGCCAATGCTATATACACTTTAGATCATACAGTTGCTAACAATGCACGATATAAAAAGGTTTTTCCTGTTCCTCCAAGTCCGTCAATGAAGAATGCCCCAGCTTTATTTGAAAAAATTCTCTCCATAATTATATCGTATGCTTTAAGTTGATCTTTATTCAAGCTTTTGTGTAATATTATATCCTTATTAGTAACCGTGATGGTCCTTTCAAAGTGTACTTCTTTTGCTTCTTTAGCCGCAACTGAAGGCCTTATTATTTTAGGAATGAGATCGTATTCATTTATGTCACCACCCATAGAGTGTAATATGTAGTTAATATGGTTCAAAACTTAGTATCGAATGCTTTTTTATTAATATTGGATACCAACATATAATCCTCAGACATATGCTCTTCAAATTCTTCCCAGAGTTGTCTTGGATTCGTAGGATTACAGCAGTAATGTAGCAAATAAACGTCTCAAACTGTATGGCATCTGGTAACTTGCTACTTTTGACATGCATTCAAGCAAACTATTGTCACTTTGTAGCAATCCACATTTTTCCACTGATTCTCTGAAGGTGTTGCAATGTTCTCCATTAGTAGTAAGTAAATCCTTATATGATTGTGGTCCTCTAATATTCATTAATAACATTCTAAGATAATATCGCTCACCTTCCGTTGGATGACATGTTATAACGCGACCAATAGCATGTTGTTGTTTCCGATGTGTCCACATTTTCTCTGTTGAAGACCAAACAAAATGTTCAGGGAATTCTCGGTATAATAGATTGAGCTCCATAGCCTCAGCATTTGTTCTATTCATTTCAAAAAATTGTGTTAAAATCGTCTGCTTAAACAGCGAATTATTTACAAGTGTATCCACATTTGCACTGCTTCTGAATGAAACAAAATGTTGTCCCTTAAGATGAAGTTGAAGAGGGCATACGATCGGTAACATTTTACTAATCGAGAAACCATACAAGCGCCACATAGCCTCGGGAGGCGACACCCATCAAGCAAACTGATATTCCTTTATTTCATCTACTTGTGCGTTTGTGTCATTATTATATACCGAAAATGCAATCATATCATGGCCTTTACATATATACTTATAAAGATACTTAACGACTTTAATATCAGAGCATATTTCAACATTCAGATGGCAGTCAAATTTTCCTAGCAAAAAAGGATTATATGGAACAACCCATGAGTTATCCAAGTATTGTTCTCGTATTTTTACTACCAACCCTGTGTTGGGTCTTCTATAAATTGGGTAAGATTCTATTCCTTTTGACGCGCGCTCTGCAAAACTCTTTGGATGGTTGAATTTACAGTAACCTTTTTTCTTCATACAAGAGTTTGTTGGGTTTAGATTACCGTATGGACCATGCATCATGTGTTTAAGTACAAGCGAATGTAAATATGGTTCTGCATTCTCATCAAGTATTTCAGCACTAATAATATTATCGTAAGACGCTGGAGCAAATAATTTGTATTCATTAGTTAATATTATAAGAAAATGAGCATGTGGTAAACCTCGCTTTTGGAACTCTACAGTTTACATAAAAGCTGCTACCTTTCCAAAGATATTTCGCTTTAGTATATCCTTTTTGAATTCTTCTATTTTCGCTCTGAATACTCGGCTGATCAAATTAGGTCTATTATGTGACTCATCAGTTGAAATTAAATGTTCTTTTATCTCAGCCCAAGAGGGATTACATGTTATAGTTATTAATAAATCAAGTTTACCGAAATATTGTACGAGCGCAATAGCATCCATGTACCGTTGTCGCATATCCCGAGGCCCGCCAATGAAGGAGCTTGGAAGAAAATTTTGTTTCCCGATATTAGAAGCATCGCATTCACCCAATCGCAAGATGTCAAGAAGTCCTTCTAGCAAAGCCGTCCTAAATAAATCTTGATTGAACGCTGCAAAATCCAACCTTTGTCTTTCGAGTTTAATGTATTCATCAACTGAATACTGCTGAAATATTCTTCCAGTATGCAATATTTCATCTTCGTTATCATTTCTCATCTGTAATTTGTAACAATAATACTCACGAACTGAAACAGCATCTCGTCGTCGCTGTCCCTTTTTAAGAATTTCATCTTCCATTTCAAAATATCCCTCAAGTGACGTAACATTTCTTATACTTGGTACCTCTTCGTGATACGCAGTTCTTAAGTACATAGGACAATTTGGTGGGAGCTTCTTAATACCACAATGCCAGCCACTTTGCCAAAACGGAAACAATAGTGGGTATTGCAATGCATCATAACAGCCATAATAGTAATTCACTATTTGTGTTTGATTAGTTCGAGGATAAATTTGTATATGTGGTGCATTCAAAGCTACACCATTATTATCCTCGGTCCATATTGCTGCAATTTCAGATGAAGTTGGCAAATTGTATACTCTCTGGTCAAAATTTAAGTCACATTTGAGGGCTATGTGGAAATCTTGAAGGTTCGATACATGAACCAAAGATCGTAAAAACACAGAATATGGGTTTATTGATAATATATACATCAATTCTTTGACTACTGATTCGTAAATTTTGTTGTAACATGCCATCCTATGTGCTACCTCATTGCAATAATCATAGAAGTATAACTGTATATTTCTTGGTTTGTCATCGGTAGGGTGCAAATTATTTATCCAATGGTACATCTTCCCTTGAACTCTAAATGTGCAAATACCAAAGTTTCTCTTTGCTAAATCTTTGTCATACTTTACACCAAGTGAGGTGAATGCAAAATATTATTATACGTTCTAATATATGTTCGGAAGTGTTTAGACTCCGCATTGTTTCGGAAAAATAAATTTCGCAGCTTCGTAGGCATTTGATGAGTAGTTAACTTTATTGTTCCACTACCACAGCAAAATGCAGGCGGTTATTCAAACCTCTTTGCTGCGCAAAATTTGCAGGTTGGAACTTTCTGCAGCGGAACATAGTTAGAGTGCAACCGACCACTAATTGGAGCAAACTTTGTAGTAGGTGGACGACCTATATGTTGGAAATAGACGGTTAACATTAAGGTGAACGAAAGGAAGCAATTACTGTTTCAGCAGACAGAAGAAAAATAGACGAACCTCTACGTGTAACTATTTCGGAGTCTTTGTGACATAGCTCACCGGGTGCTAATGACATTGAACATAAGACCAAGTTAGGTGGTCCTTAAATGGCACCAAATGATAGCAAGTAGTTTAAAAGTAAGCGTGGAAAGCGGCATACTCACCTTTTTCATAGATAGAAAGTGACTGCACTACATCTATTTCATTACCCGAAGCAGAAGACGAAGGATGATCCTCAGATGTAGTAAAAGCAACATCGAAGAGAAAGCATAGAGGAAGTTGACTATGTAAAGTGTGACATAACTTTGGTAGATAAGGTGAAAGCAATGGAAGAACTGTATCTTCTAACCTGGATGCAGAATGTAAGAAGTGTTTGTAGAGCATTCAGGCAGATCCATTATTCCAGTAAGGCAATCCCCAAAATCCAGAGTTATACTATTCTTAGTAAGTGCACGTGCCTGACTCTTGGTATTTAAGTCGACGTTGTAGTAGCAACGTTTGCTTTTTCTCTGTGGACATCGCTTTATATTTTTCGTGCCTGTTGACATTCCTATCCGTTTCCGATAAAGGTCGCTTGTTTTTTGTTGTATGATCCATGAGAATCGTAATATCTGGTCTTAAATAATACTGCGCAAATTGTCAGTCTTTCATTTTTATCACCGAGATGCATATCACAGGACACGTAATGAGAAAATCAAGACTATCTTTGAGCAGATACAGGTACTCCAAGGAAGACAATGTGGAAGGCAATTCATAATATTATGATACGTTTTCCGAAAAAAGGTACGTCTTGGCTATTAGTTTTCATACAAGTAACATTGGAGTGAAGTGAAATACGTCTGGACATCAACTTTCTCTACCTATAAGGAAACAATTGTAATTATTTGTAAAAAAAAATTATTCGTACTGAAACATCTGTGCGGAGGGACTTTTCCAAGGGTATAGCTTGGCTAACTAAGCGAACAAAATCTAATTAAAACATGACCGAAAGTATAATAAAAGAGAGTGAACACAGAGAACAACATCAAAAACTAAAGACAGAATATCTCAAACCAAAATTTTTACTACGCACGTAAATCAGTTTGTAAACAAGAAATAAATAAATTGATTGAGCATAAGAAAATAGTGGACATTAGTAAGCTTTGGCAATACAGTGGAAGTAAGCAACAACGAACACGTTAATATGACCCAACGTGGAATAATGTGCGAAAATAAGATAGTTGGGTACCTTTATAGTGTTGAACTTCTTTTGCAAGTGTGCTGTATTGAACACAGAGGAAACGTCAGCAATTCTACAAAGGCAAAAAATAATTTGTCATAATTCACCGATCAGAAATTCTATTCATAGGGAATATGAAGGCAGTCAGAAAAGTTGAGCGCAGAAGTATTACTGCAAAACATCGACATAGTAGACCTTGTAGGAGCATAATATTACGCTTTATAAGCTTATCAAGCGAAGATATTTTGAAAATCAATGCAAATTATTGAAAAGGAAAGCATATGTCAATTTGTCTTCACAATTTCAACAAATATATCAACAGTTGTATAAGAACGTTCAGATAAAGTCAATCCAATTCTAGAATCGTTATTGCGTAAAACTTCGACATTAACACTAAATTGTCCATTCAAATTATTTATCTCAATTGATTCTATCTCTATTAATCAATAAGCTGATACTGCGGCAGTACAAAAATAAAGCTAGACTTGATTGCATCAAAATCCTAAGCAATGTAGTTGTCCAGCAAGCTATATTAAGCGATGGTTTTCAATAAATAGCAGTAACATTAAGTGAGCATATAGATATTCACAGGGACACATGCACCAAGCAGTTGAGTGACTAAGAGAACAGAATAGTATCCACTATCGGAAATCAAACCGTGAAGAATTTTACACAAATAGAAGGTGAAGCACAGGTGAGAAAGTACAAATTGTGAAACTATAAAGGAGTCTAGACTTCCACCTAGCTTATACGATTTGAAATGAGACCAAACGAGCCCTTCATTAATTGGAAATTCATATCAAAACCCAAAGAACTTTGTGGTATCATCCGGCAGTAAGTTGCATCAAAGACAACAAAGTGACCAGTTTACATTTAAACACTACTGCATTACTTTTGGCAGTGAAAAGGTAATAAAATTGCAGCGATTTCATATATAGTACACAACAGTAAAAGTTAAAACACAATAAAAGGTAAACTGATGCACATAATTACATTAAAAATAGGCAGAGCAATCGAATGAAACTGGAAAAAACCATCAGAAACAATAATTATTCGACAGGGAATAGTTCAAAATATGATGCTTTTATTATTTAATTACAAAGGGGTTGACTTCTATCTCTAAGTAACAGAGATAATATATAATTCACTTTAATGAGGCTCTGTTATGAATCAAAAGAATCTGGTTTTGCCACTCATATCAAGAGCCAAGATATCAAAGGTCCCACAAATTTCTTTTTTTCATTCCGTATCTTTTCTTGCCTATAAATACGCTGCTCTACTACTCTTTTAAGTAGAAAAGATAACAAGATCACTCACCTGTGCCAGCTAGCAAGCGGAGAAACTAAAAGGAACAGAGCAATAATAAACCAGAGAACCCAAAGCAGAATACAAGCTGTTGCAGATATTAGTAGCATCACCCCTAATCGGATATCCATCAAAATACAGGTGTTACACATCTGGAGAAACAACTGATAACAGCAGAAGCAAGAACTGGTTTGTCGTCCACTTCGACGGAAAAGGCAGTATTGGAGAGCTAGCAAAACCGAAAAGACTGCTACAGAAAAATACAAAGTGAGCAGAATATCTAAAAATACCCCGACTTTTGATCAAAATAAAGGGACCTTACTGGAAATTCGAAACAAGAAAACGAAGGGTCAAAGGTGAAGATGAAGCGGCGTCTTCTACTGGATAAGTCAGTCAGAAATATAAAAGCCAAGAGAATGTATAGGTAGGTCAAAAAATATAAGTAAAAGATAAATTCTAACAGTACAAAATTAATATTTAAAAGCTATCTTTTTCCTAAATAAGCAAACCCAATAAAGCAGTGGACTCTAACCTTTTAAAAAGCTGTACATAAATTAACTGGGGCCTACCTGCCAATTTACAAAATTAATATTTAAAAACTATCGTTTTTTCTAAATAAGCAAACCCAATAAAGCAGTGGACTCTTACCTTTTAAAAAGCTGTTCATGAATAAAATGGGGCATACCTGCCAATTTATGAGCCAAATGCCTTCAAGCAGGACGACCAAATTCTCCAACTCCTACTTATAAATAGTAGTGATGTTTTATATATATATAGTGATGTTTTATATATATATATATATATATATCAACCCATTACAATTATCATTTTACTTTTCTTTTGGTTGGTAGCCATCAACATCTTCTTTTGACCAATAAGGATTTGTTTCTTAGAAATCAATTTTATTAAAATGATTTGCCATTGTTGAAAGTGATTATATAAATCAAACAATACTGAAAAGATTTACATAGATATACACACACCGATACTAACAAACTAATGACAGCATCAGTGCTAATGAAGGGATATTGGTCTTGCTTAGTTAGATACATATCACAACAACAACAACAACAACAACAACAACAACAACAACAA